>PVJO010008930.1:0-72352 GCA_004026905.1 Hystrix cristata | reverse complement strand
ATGTCCTCACAAGCTTTTCTTCTTGCGTGAGTAGAAGAAGCGCATACTCTGGTGTCTCATTGTATATGGACACCAGTCCTATCAGATTAGGGCCCCACCATTTTGATTTCATTTAGACTTAAGTAGCTCCATAAAGGCCTTATCTCCAAATACAGTCACACTGGGGGTTAGGGCTTTAATAAAGTCACACTTCTACCCATAACAGTAGGCATTCTTTTCTTGTCGTGAGTTTAGAGGAAAATAATTCAGTTTTTCACCACTGAGTATGATGTTGACTGTGGGCTTTTCATACATGGACTTTATTATGTAGAGGTAGTTTCCTTTCCTTCCTAGTTTGTTGAGCGTTTTTCATGACATGGTACTAAATTTGGTCAAATGCTTTTTCTGTATCAATTGGGATGATTATATATTTTCCTCTTCACTCTGTTAATATTATTACATTGATTAATTTTTATATGTTGAAACATCTTTGCATTCTAAGAAAAAATTTTCATTTAGTGGTGGTGTATATTCTTTTGCTATATTGCTGAATTTTGTTTGCTGGCATTTTGCTCAGGAGTCTTGCTTCAGTATTTATCAGTCATACTGGTTTATATATTTTTAAAAATAATGTCTTTGTCTGCCTTTGTTATCAGGTAATTCTGCCTTCACTGAAAGATTTTGAAATGTTTCTCTCCTCGTCATTTTTTTTTTCAAAGAGTTTGAAGATAGTGTTCATTGTTTTAACTGTTTGGTTGACTCCACCAGTAAAGCCATGTGGTCCTGAGCTTTTCTTTGTAGGGAGGGTTTTGGTTACTAATTCAATCTCATTATTAGTTACTGTAGTTCCCCCCTTCTTGGCAGAGGATGTATTTCAAACACCCCAGTGGATGCTTGAAACCACAAATAATATCAAGGCAAACATATACTATGTTTTTTCATATATATATAATAATGTTTAATTTATAAATTAGATACAGATATTAACAACAATAACTGGTAGTAAAATGGAAAAATTATAATAACAGACAATAATAGGAGGTATGTGAATGTGGTCTCCCTTGAAATATTATATAGTACTACCCTTCTTGTGATGATGTGAGATGATACAATGCCTATGTGATGGGATGAAGTCAGATGAATGATATGAACTGTGGCATAGCTTTAGCCTACTTCTCAGGTTTACTAGAGTACAAGCACTACAATACCCTAACAGTCTATCTGGTAGCAAAATGGCTACTAAGTGATTAAGGGGCAGGTAGCCTGTGGACACACTGGACAAGGGAAGGATTCATGTCCTGGGCAGAATGGAGCAGGACAGCTAATCGTTCGTCACATGTTGACCTTTCAAAGAACCAACTCTTGGTTTTGATGATCTTTCTCTGTGTTTACCTCTGCTTTAATCTTTTTTTTTTTTTCGGTTTTTGTTTTTGGTACTGGGGATCGAACTCAGGGCCTTGTGCTTGCTAGGCAAGCACTCTAACCACTGAGTTAAATCCCCAGCCCTAATCTTTATTCTCCTTCCTTCTACTAGCTTTGAGTTTAGTTTGATATTCTTTTCTAGTATCTTAAGGTAAAAAGTCAAGTTGTGGATTTGAGATCTTTCTTATTTTTTAAGGTAAGCATTTACAGATATAAATTTCCCTCTTAGTACCTCTTTACATTATCCCGTAAGTTTTATTGTGTTGTTTTCTTTTTCATTTGTCTCAAGATATTTTTTCACTTCTCTTATGATTTCTTCTTTAACCCACTGGTTGTTCAGAATTGTGCAGTTTAGTTTTCACATATTTGTGAATTTTCCAGCTTTCCTTCTGTTATTAATTTCTAGTTCCATTCCATCATGATTAGAAAGTTTATCAGCCCTTGTTTTGTGGCATAACAACCTTTAAATTCTTTAGGAAAATCGCTGCTTTCTCTATGGATTTAAATGAACTATGAGTGTACAACATTGCCTGCTGTGGAACTGTTGGGATTTGTTCTTGTTTGAACAAAATCTAGGGGTGAAAACTGAATGATTGCTGGGAAAATACATAGGGCCATCAGCTTCTGGCTCCTCCAGCTTCTCCAGAGCTCCAGGTTATCACACTCCTTTGAATCAAGCCTGACAGCAAAAAAGAAAAGAAAGTGGAGAGTTGTCTCTGGGAAGTTTCTGTAGACAAGGCCTGTAAGTGGATCTTACTATATTTCACTGCCAAAATTTCAGTCAGAGATCCATTCCTCACTGTCCAGGAGACTGGGAAATTAACTATAAGCCCAAGAAGAGAAGAAAATGAGTTTGTGAATACCTGCCATCGTCTTGACTTCTATACACAAATTAGTGCTTGCTTCAGCAGCACATTTACTAAAATTCTATACACAAACTATCTAGCAAATGTAGGTTCAAATGTAGGGTATACGGACTTTTTTCCATAACCCTCTCTTAGGAACTTAATTGAAAATAAAATTCAATAAAATGAAGAAAAAGAAAAATCCAAGACCTAGAAATAGTGAATCCAAGCAGGAGAGCTATGAAAGGGACTTATAGGATAAGAGATGTTTAGCAGGCCCAGGAAACAAACAGCCCATGATGGAGCAGGAAGAGAGTGATTTCCCAGAGGGAGGGTCCTTGATGATAGAAAGGGCAAGGGAAGGACAGACAGATTTTTGAGTTTGGATATACTTGATGATATCGTAAAGGTAATTTCTAAAGTATAAGAAAGAAAATGTACTTGAACTTGATGTTTGGAACTTTTCTTTACAAAATGACATAGTTATGTGACATTAAATCCACAAAGACATGAATATCACTTGATAGTGAACAATATTTACACAATCATAATAATACAGTTCTTCAAGTGTACATTAATTAAGACTCTTAATTGTAAATTTAAAAAGTCACCCCTCACAAGTCAGAGCAGAAAATACATTTAGAGAAAAATATTGGTGACTCTCAGAACTGCTGGATGTTCAGATTTACCTGGTGGGAATCATGGCCATAGTGAGGATGTCCAAGGAGGACACTATGGTTGCTACCATTTTTAAGCCATAGATGACAGCGTTTGTGTTATCCAATCACAGACATTTGACACTGGCTGCTGCTACTGGCACCAGTGAGCCCCCATTCCTAAACTGCATATTGTTATCACTACCATCTGCCCAGAAATTGTCAATATCCCTCGTTTTTTGCATTTGCTGCTCCCACTTTAAAACATAACAGTGATTCATAAGTTTGGTCCTAAGTTGAATACCTACCCAACATCAGCAAAGAGAAACTAGGAGGCTAAGGATTTCCATTTTCCATTTTCAGTAATAGTAGAAAAGCTCTGATTTAGGTGGAAAATGCCACAATATAGGAAAAAGTTTCAAATCTTGTGTAGCAAAAATGCACTGCATATTGATTATCAACTTTTACCTTCCACAAACAAATCATTAAAAAGTTAACTTTACCAGAATTTAAAAATTAGCATTTACAATGGAAAAGAAAAGACACAGCTGATATAGAGTGGAAGAAGATAGAGATAGTGAGTAGTAAAGAAAAAGAACGAGAGGCAATATTTTCACCTGCCACAGTGAGGAACTGAAAGATTCTTTGTATGAAACAAAAAAAGGAGATTTTAGTGTATTTTTTCAGTTGGAAATGGACATTAAGGGAAAAATTGAGGACTTTTCTCTAACTATATTAGAAAGATGAATGAGAGAGGATGTTACTCAAGTTAAATGCTTGGTTACTATATAAAGAAGTTAATGTCCAGTGTTCAAAGGCGATGAGTCAAGAAACTGCCATTTAGAGCTACAGGGGAAAAAAACACCAGAAACAGTCAAAAACGCTTGCCTTCAGAGAACAAAAGCCAGGAGAAGAGAAAAGTATCAGAGAACTCACTCTTCACTATGAATTCTTATGTAGAAGGTGATTTTAAAAAGATATTACAGGCATTATCTGATTTTTTTCATACCGCTTGGGAGATTTTTTTTTTTTATGGTGCTGGAGATTGAACCCTGGGCCTTGCACATATTAAGAAAGCACTAGACCTTGGGAGACTCTAATTAAAATCTCTCTTCTTCTCCTCCTCCTCCTTCTCTTCCTCCTCCTCCTCCTCCTCTTCCTCCTCCTCCTCCTCCTCCTTCTTCTTCTTCTATCTCTCCCCACCGCCCCATCCACAGGTTAAGGTCTATATGCATTTAAGTTAGTTATTGAATATTTTTATCCATTAGAAAAGTATTTTCTGCATGAAAACCTCACACATTGATCATATTCTAATTCAAGTTTCTAGCTATCTACTTTTAATATTGTCATCTTGCTTAAACTAAGATAAAGCCTTTTGATGACACATTGGAATTCAGTTATGGTTTCGGTAATGCTGAGGAAAAAATCTTCTAGAGTAGCATTCTGCTGCCTCAGTTCTCAAAAAACAGAATTCCTGCATGTGTATATAGGAAGTATACACATGTGTGCTCTGGTATTTTTCCAAACGTTATTTCCACAAACCACATCACTCAGAATTGTAGAAACTCTGTCCCTCCCCAGAATGCATATTCCTCTCCCATCTTTCAACTATAGCCTGGCAGCCACCATCTTCCTTCTGGGATACCCACTCCCTGAACCAATTCCCTATAGTCATGTCTGCCCCTGGAATGTCATCTGGACTCTCAATGGCCATGGAGATTTTGTAAAAATCTTTCTTTTACTGATGCTTTTAAAATTAGAGTCTCTTCTCCTTAGGGTCCAATTAAGAATCTCTGAGAACAGAACCAGAGGCAGTGTGACCAGCAGCTGTTCATTTACATTCAGAATCACCCTCCTCCTGCCTGTTTGGACTGCTGTACCAAAGCACCGCAGAGTGAGTGACATAAGCAATAGGAATTTATTTCTCACAATCTGGAGACTAGGAGCAAATCAGGATGCCAGCATCCTTGGGTTCTGGGGAAGGCCTTCTTTCAGGCTGCTGACAGCCTCCTTCTCTTGATGTGCCTTCACATGGCAAATATTTTTTTAAAAAAGCAGAATGAACTCTCTGAAGGCCTTTTAATTAGGACACTAACTCCACTCAGGAGGGCTACACCCTGATCAAATGACCTCTCAAAGTCCTTGTCTCCTAATACCATCACCTTGAGCTCAGGGCCTCAACACATGAATCTGGGAAGGAACACAAACATTTCATCCATAACCGCCATTGTCCTTGAACCCCCATGTATCATGTGATCCTCCTTTCCATCAAGGTAGCTTTCCTTGGACATTTCTGGGTCTCTTGTGGTGTTACTAAATCCTAGAGTAAGCACAAATTTTGTGTGCTGCATAAAGATTGCATAATTCCACAGTCTTGTTGTGGAAGGACTAAGCTCATTTAAAGGTTGAGGTCAGTCACTGGCTTACTAATTACCCAAAGAAGAACTGGGTCTCTCAGGAACTGAAAGTACAGGGGAGGGCACAGGGGCTTAGTTTTCGCTGTGGCATCTACAGTTACTTGTCAGAACAGTGGCCTGAAGTAGGATGAGGAGGACTGAAACACCTGTGAAGTCCGGCTGTGGTGCTGACTCAGTGGTCCAGACTGAAACCACTATAATCAGGCATGTGCCCAGAAACACACGCCAAGGCCCAGAGCCAACAAGTACATTCCAAAACCCAGGGCACCAAAGCCACAGGATGGTTCAGCAGTAAGCCAAGCTGACTCAACACTGAGCCCAAGAATCAGATATCAAAGTCCAGAGAGTGTCTCAAGTCAGGCCAAACCCAATAGTCCACATGCTGGTCACAAAGAATAACACTTGAATAGGAGGGAGTGAGCAGGGAGTAACCCTGTAGCCTCTGCTTTACACGAAATACCTCTGTTAATTTCCATTTGTCTTCCCTTACAGTTTAAGAAAGTCCTTTTGGAACTTCTACTCTTTCTCTGCTGTGTGAAAAGGAGTTTTGTTAAGTAGGGTATAGACCACTAATGGAGAAAGCCCCAGGAGTGACATGGCGGTGACAAAGGTCATCATAGTGGAGAATCCTAAGGGGAAAGCAAAAAAAAAAAAAAAAAGGAAAATGTTTCATGGTAGACTGGTCACCCCATACCCCTAACCCCTCCACTCTGATGCTTCCTAAGCTAAGAATTTAGGGGGCTTGTGAATTGTTTCCTAGGCAGTAATGATTCTCTAGAGTCTACAAGAAATGCAGACTTGAATGCATCAGGCAGGAAACAGGTCAGAACAGGAAGCTGAGCAGTAACATGGTCAAAATATCCGTCCAAACTGAGGGAGAGGATACTGAGCAACTAGGATAGAGGACACATATCGAGCCACAGTAATGAGCAGGAGGAATAATGTAGAGACTAACTATCCGTTCATCAAGCCCATCTACTGTCTCCCCTGGGCACACTGCTGCACTACATTTCTAGCCTCTGCAGTTACATGTGGCCTTGGAATTGAGCTGGCTCAAAATGAACAGAAGTGATGTACACCTCTTCCAGTTATCACCCACAAAAACCTCCTGTGGGCACTTATCTTTGCCTGTCCAGAACAACTTTGGAAGCTGAGTGTGGAAGGTGGCGTGGATAGAATGAGGTCGGGTCCCTACTCTTCTGCCGGTGAAAATGACCAGTGAGTAGGAATAACCACTTGAACTTTATGTCTGAGAAAAATGCTTTCTCGGGGCTGGGGATTTAGCTCAGTGATTAGAGTGCTTGCCTTGCAAGCACAAGGCCCTGAGTTCGATCCCCGGCACCACAAAAAAAAAAATGCTTTCTCATCTGGCGTTAAGCAGTGGAGATTTAGGGGCTCAATGGTAGCAGCAGCTTGTCTTACCTTACAATTACTTTTATAAATTATAGGGAAACTACAAAAAATGCTCAGAAAAGCCAGACCAGAAAGCAGTGATCAAGGGCATGTATTGCAAGGCTGCTGTATGTTGCCCCATCTGACTGTTCTCCTCCTCATCCACCTTCTAGCTCACCTTCTATTCATAGCCAAGTGTCTTGCAATAGCAGTCCAAGTGTATTTTCTCCACTTCCTCATTTCTCACACATTCTTCCTTCTGTATAATCTCGAACACCCCACCACCATCACCCTGCCAGAAGCACTGAGGACCTCACAGCTGTCAAATCCAACCTAACACTTTTCAGTCCTTATGGAATGGCTTTTAATATGCAATAATACGCATTTTAAGAAATGTTTCATTTTTATTTTCCCCCCAAAGTCCATCTATTTCTGGATTCTCTTTTCTTTCCTAGCAGGAATAGAGAAAGTCCAAACTCAACCATTATTGGGGCTCATTTCCCCTGTCCTTGGTCACACAAAGGTCAAGGTTTTAGACAGCACAGAACACTGTGGCGGGGTCTATGAAAGTCTGGAGTGGCATGCTTCTTGTCCATCCATATGCTTCCTCGTGGAGAAGTTTCCCTGATTCCATTTTAAGCCTGGTGCTGCTATGATAGAAGATTCTCTATGCCAGATAGACACTGCACTTGCCAACTAACCATGGGGGCAAAGAGGAGAATCCAGCAGCCTCAATTTATTTCCGTATCCTTTAAAACTCTCTTCTTGCTAACTATTGCACTCCCAATTTTGTAGTCTCCTTGAAGCTCTTCCTCTGCTCTCAAAAACTCAGTTCTTCTTCAGTCCCTGGGGAGCGAAGGAATCCTTGATCTTTAAGTTCAAAATCTGCTTGGGCTGGGGAAAGATTAAAACACCTCTCACCGACACATTCATTCATAAATAAAAGCCTCAAGAGAGTGTCTTGTGGCCCCTTTTTTATCTTTCTGTATCTGTCTGAGACTTACAGACAGACTTTCCCCTCCTTGCACGTCTCTCCTCCTTTGAATTTTATGAACATTCTGTGCCAGTTTTCTTTCACTCTCTTGGTTATTATTTCTTGGTTCTCTTTGCTTTGCCTATCCCTAAATCAGTGGTTTTCTTTTCCTTTTTATTCCTAGAAATATTTTGAGAAACTATGTACTCTCCTTGTATATGTTTAAAAGGATACCTAAATTTTTTTATTCTAAGTAGTTCCAAAAAATGAATTTCCTGGGATATTTCAAGTATCAGTATTTTAAAATACTACCATTATACCATTCTTTTAAATAGACCTAATGGAATCTTAAACTCATGGTGTTTTGTTACATCCTACTATCATCTGTATTTAAAAATACTTGAGCAAGCTCTCTCTTTTTTTTTACAGTCGTCACTCAGCTTATTTTCCCTTTTGATATCATATTTTTTCCCACAGAATTGAACTGTAATATTATCTATTTTGTACTTTGCAGTTTTTTTAATTGATCACTATCTTACTTCTCTGGGGAGAAAATTATTAAAATTTGCTTGGTTTCCCACAGCTATAAGCCTTTAAATGTTAAAGATACAGGCTTGTATATTTATTATAATGATTATTAATACACAGTGGATAAAATATATTTATAAACATGTGAACTTTGATACATAATTATTAAATAGAACAGCAAAGCTTCATATTAACTTTATTATACTTTACATCCAAAACAATTTATCCATTTTAAGTGTACATTTTGATGAATTTGGGTAATTGTGTTTAGTTATGTAACCAATACCACAATCAAAATCAAGACAAAACACATTTCCTCACCCTCAAAAGTTTGCTCTTGCCCCTTGCAAGCAATCCCCAACCCTAGTCCCAGGCAAGCACTAATCTGTTTTCTGTCACAATAATTGTGCCATGAAAAAGTAAAATTTTGGGGTTGGGGATTTAGCTTAAGTGGTAGTGCACTAGCCTAGCAAGCACAAGGCCCTGAATTCGAGACTCAGCAATAAATAAATAAATAAATAAATACATACATACATTTTTCCAGGCGTGATGGTGCACACCTGTAATCACAGCACTCAGGAGGCTGAAGCAGAAGGATCATTGTGAGTTCAAGCTCAGCCTTAGCTACACAGTGAGTTCAAGGCCAGCCTAAACTATATAGCAAGACTCTGTCTCAAAACAAACAAAAAAAATAAACAAAATTTTGGAGGTGTATCTCTAAATTGATGTAGCTGGAGATATATAGAGAGACATAAGTGGATCTATGTCTATATCTGTATCTAACTTTTCCCACTAGTTTAGTCATATATTGGTATTTCTTATTGCTGGAATGTGACAGTGTTCAGCATTAGTGCTATCCCTATTTTTCATTTTCACATATGTGAATTCTAAGAAACCTTATAACCTTATATAAACAGGTGAATGGGAAAAGAAGCTGTTTTGGTTTGTTTTGTCTGTTTTTACTTTTATGGCAATGTATCTCAATTGTTTGAACTCTTTTTTAATTACGCCAAAAAATCACTAAGTACTGGGCATCCTCTGCTGGGCATGTTGATCGCAGGGCTGAAGGCCACTTGGCTGTCAGGGGGTCTATTCTGTCCCTTAGTCCCTGCAAGTTAGCAGCTGTCTCAGAACCAACAGTATTCCCCATTGTCCCTTTGAAATGCCAGAGGGTTTTCTCCCTCTGGGGAATGCCCTTCTTCTGAAAAGTGTAGGAAAAGCAACTCGGACAGGATTCAAAAAGAGACACTGTCTCCTGTCCCCAGCCCATCACAGGCATGTACTCAGGCAGAGCAATTGGAGGGAAGATTAAAGCAGAAGCTGAGGATCTAGAAATGGATTCTCTTAAAACATCCATTTTCGCATATCTTGTGAAAAGGCTTCAGACACCTCCATAGAGTATTTTACCCCCATTTTACTCTGCTCGGGTAGAATTAGCTTGGGTTCAGCCCCAGGTCATGTTCTTCTGTCTACTTTTCCACATTGTCCTTATGTGACTTAGTCCACGTTTTTGGCTTTGCCTCTAATGGACAGGCTGTTAACTCCCAAATTTTTCTCCTCGGAGCCTAAGAAGCATATATCCAATGGGCTGTTCAACACCTTCACTTTTGTGATTAAGGTTGATATATGTACAAACTTATTTTAACCCATATTTATGAAAAAAATTCAACCTCATTAACTGAATTAGGACCAAAGTAGCTAGCACTTTTCTATCACTTTATATATAGAGTGGCATACCCAAATGTATGGGATAGAGTATATATAGTGCATATGTGACTCCTGTAGTAAATGCTTTTATTTTACAGGTGAGAATGCTAAGACTCCCTGATATAAAGTAAAAGTTCAATAGCATGCCAAAAACATATGGGAAACTTAAGATTGATTCTCTGCCTTGATTTGGTTAGATAGAAATAGTCTAAGTAAAATGTAACACAATCCTATACATAATAGGAGCCAAACTAAGGTTCAGGTAAATGATACAAAGTATGTTTTTCACTAATTCCAATAAGGAGTAGAATAGATTAATAATCTATATAAAGGAACTCTATCTCATTTCTTTTTGGAAATATGAAAATATTAAAAGTTAATTGGCTGGGAAATAAGTAAATCCATAGAATTTAAGAACCAGAATAATTTGATCAATAAGAACCAATGATTTGTGGATTGTTCAACCAGAAACAAGTTTAGACATGTAACTTCCTTGGCTTCCTTCCAGTGATTTAATTCTGCACAAAAGAAAAATAGCAAAGTTTTCCCATTCTTTTACGCATTGTATTTTCAACATACTCACT
Organism: Hystrix cristata; assembly: GCA_004026905.1. Lineage (NCBI taxonomy): Eukaryota > Metazoa > Chordata > Mammalia > Rodentia > Hystricidae > Hystrix > Hystrix cristata. The sequence continues at coordinate 61,849 of PVJO010008930.1, read as the reverse complement.
GAATGTACATTTCCTGTTTTAAGTCAGATGTTGGTGGGTTGTGGGGAGAAAGCAGTGTGCTAAGTCCTACAAATCTTGAACAAGTGTTGTTTGTACAAATGGCATCTTGAGAGTAGTTTCAGTTCCCATATAACCCAATATATATAAAATCTTATTTTTCTCCTGTAATCTCAGCACTCAGAAGGCTGAGACAGGAGGATAGTCTCAAATTCGAGGCCAGCCTGGGTTACATAGTGAGTTCAAGGCCAACCCGCTGCATAGCCAGACCCTGTCTCAAAAAAAAAAAGAAAAACATTTTATTTTTTACAAATATGACAAGCAAGCGATCAAGCAAGTCTTGAAAATACCACCCCCTTTCTCTTTCCCTCCTTATCGCTAGTCTTTGGATCTTACTTATTGCTTGCTGAGATGTCTATACTATTTAATGTATATCTTCACATATAAACCAAAACTTTCATTTTCCTTAGTTAATTTTATTATTCTCATTTTCATTTCCATTGTTGGTATGTTTTTAGAATTTGGATACTTAACGTCAAGCTTTGGTTGGTCAATAATCAATGAAGCCTCTTCTCTTGTTTTATCTGACAAGAGCTCAGGTGAAATGCAGCAAATGAATAAAGGATGCTGTGTCCTGATTACAGAATACTTGAAATCTTGAAATCTTGGACTCCACTTTTAAGCTGAGAGCGATGATCAGCAGGGTGAAGAAGCACAGATTGAGTTTTAAGGGAACCAAAGGGAAACTGAGGATCTTCAGGACCTCATAGGTTCTGGGGCCCCCAGTTCTATCTCTGGTGATGCTAGAATCTCCAGATCAGACAGTGATGAGTCTTTTTTTCACCCCAGAACTCACTGAGCTGAAGAGCTGAGGTTCGGGTATGTTCATGTCTGGGGGCTGAGAGTCAGGCATAGCCACATTCGTACTAATTTCCTCATTTCTGCCAACACAGTGTTCTTGCTTTGCTTGATTCTATCTTACTGAAAGCACAGGCAGAAACCATGTGCCATTTATTCCTGCCTTTGCATGTTAGAGAAGATCAAAGAAAGTTCAATGTACCAACAAGACATAGGATATTATCAATGTCTTTGAATATACAACATTTTGTAATCACAAAAGTAAAGTTTAATGCAAAACTAAAATTCAGACAATGGTACAGAGAATGAAAAGCCAGCTTACTTCTGTATGGGAATTCCTTGTTAAGAGTTTGAAGTGCATGATTCAACGTCTATTTCTGTACATGTATATACACACACATCATATTGTTTTTTAAAAATTCATCTGGTTGGCCATTCATATTAGGCAGCTTTCATTACTATGACCAAAATACCTGACAAACCCCAATTTAAAGGAGGAAAGAGTTTATTTGGGCTCCCAGTTCCAGAGGTTTCAGTCCATGGTCAGCTGGCTACAAGACACAAATATCGGGCTGGGGATTTAGCTCAGTGATTAGAGTGCTTGCCTTGCAAGCACAAGGGCCTGAGTTCGATCCCCGGTACCACAAAAAAAAAAAAAAAAAAAGACACAAATATCATGGCGGAATTGCGTGGTAGAGAAAAGCTGCTCACCTCATAGTAATCTGGAAGCAGAGAGAGCAAGAAGAGCCAGAGAGAGTAGAAGAGGCCAGGGAGAAGAATATACCCTTCCAGGTTCCATTCCCCGTTCTTCCGACTTCTTCCAACCAGGCCCTACCTCCTAACATTAATTAACCAGCCCATTGATGAGGTTAGTGTCCCAGGGTCTAATCACCTTCCAAAAACCCCCACTCTGCACTTATGAGCCTTTTATGGGACATTTTGATCCGAACTGTGACACACCATTTATATTCTACTATTTAGATTTCCATTTCACAATATACTTTAGAGCTCATTTTGTATTGTTACATACAGATTAACTTTATTTTCTAAAGAGCTGCAAAATTTTCTAGATATACCACATTTTATTTCACTATTCCTCTATTAGTGAACATTCAGGTTGTTTGCAATACATTGATACTGCAAAAAAAAATCAAGAGGCATCCTTGTACATAACTTTTTGCATATCTGTCAAAATATCTGCAGGAAAGAATGAAGGAAGAATCATTGGATACCTCATTTAAATTTGGGTAGAATCATAGTAATTAACACTTTCCTTTTCTTTTTGGTCTTTTGCTTTCAAGTCACAAAAGAAAATCATAAATATTTCAAACTGGGAGAGTTTATGACAATGTTTGGAGAGCCCTCTGTCCTCAGAGAAGGAACAAAATCTTCACTGAGCTGCAGGGCATTTGACACCTTGACTCTGCTTATTAAAAGCCAAACACACCCTGTTTTGGTCATCTGTTGCTGTATAACAAATCACTCCAGACTCACCATCATAAAGAAGAAGTATTTATTATCTCACAGTTTCTGTGGGTCAGGCAGGCATCTGGGAGCAGCTTGGGTAGGTGAGGCCCAGGGTATCCGCAGGGCCTGCAGGCATCTGAGCCTTGACTGGGTTCAAAGGTCCCGCTTCCCAGCTCACTTGCTTGACCTGCTGGTTTAGGGGAAGCTGCAGTTCCTCACCACATGGGCTTCTCATGATTTGCTCATGACAAGGCTTTCTGCAGAGCAGGTGTGCCAAGACAGTGACCAACAGACCAGGACAGAAGCTGCAATACCTTTTAGAACCTCATTTTGGAAATGGTATACCTTTACTTCTGGCCACATAGATGCCTGGGGAGGGCTAAATGAGGGTGAATTTCAGCAGATGAGGCTCACTTGGGGCTGTCTTGGAACCTGGCTCCCATCCACCCATATCCATTGTGACTACAACAATACTCCACACAAGCTTCCCATGACCCTCTTTTCCTCAAGTAAGAACCACCTAAATTAGAGCAAGGAAACAGGAAGTACGGGGAGGGGCTTAGGTCAAGCCTCTTCCTAACAGCAGCACTCCTATGCCATACTGCCTTCCTAGTGAATGCATTTGTGACAAACTTCCGGAAGTCATTTGTGCTTTATCTGTACGCTTCAGGAAAAAGAAGTGACAATACTCATCTATTTAAATTAACAGTAGATTTTTTTTCTCCATGTCTAAGAATTTCAGTATTTTCTTACACTGGATAAAGTAAGCTTACAATTTAAAACTCCTGTCCAATTTTCTCCAGTGTGCTCACAACTCAGCCTAGTGCTAAAGCTTTTAATATTTTCCAAACTTAGATATTAATTAATTATTTAATTTGCCGTGTGCCAAAGACCTGCTAATCTCAGATAGAGCTATTTAATGAGATGGGAGGACTTGGGAAAATGTTTAAAATGGTAGTAATTTTGTTGATACAGTTTGAGTATCCTTAATTTTAAAATCCAAAATCCAAAATGCCCCTAAATCCTAAATGCTGACCTGATATTGCAGGTGGAAAATTCCACATCTGGAGATTTTGTTTCCCACATAAAATTATTAAAAATATGTATAAAGTGGACTTTTAAGCTACATGTATAAGGCATATATGAAACATGAAATTTGTGCTCAGACTTGGGCCTATTCCCAAGGTATTTCGTTATATATGTGCAAATATTCCAAAGTAAAAAAAAAAAATCTGAAATCGGAAACACTTTCATTTCTAAGCATTTAGAACAAGGAATACTCAACCTGTACTAGTAATTATGGTCTCGGAGCTTTATAGTCATTATCTTATTTCATCCTCATAATAAACTGGTGAGGATAAACATCATTTTTCTTTATTTTCCAGGTAAGGAAACTAGTGCTAAAAAAGAACAAGTAATAGTTTAGTGTCAGAGGCAGGATAAAAGCCAGATCTATCTGAATTTAGCCTCTGCTCCTAATCATGACATGGTTAGGACAGAATTCTGCAGACTAACAACAACAACAACAGAATGGAAATTAGTTCTTTTAGAATATTGAAAGGAAAAAAGGATGAAATGATTAGAATCTGCAAAAATAGAAGAAATAATCATTTTAATCCCCAGGAATTGTCTCAAATTGATCATGAAACTTACAAAAATATGTGGCTGTTTTTTTGAATAGTTTGGGCACAGGTGGATTATCTTGACACCAATACAATGGGACATCAAGAATTGTGTGCCAACCATTCAGAAGACACAGTAGTCTGGCTGCATGAAGCCCGAGTAGGCCTGAGTGTCAAATTCCATCCTTTGCTCCATTGATCCAATTCAACACAGTCCTTCCTCTATTCACACTCGCAACACTCTGAGGCCTGACTTACCTAATCCATCATGATTCTGAGTCCACATTTATTCTCGTCCTAAATTTCCAAAACTGACAATAACTATTATTGCTGATCACCAATCAATCACAGTTTCGGGCATTTTACCTACATGATCTCACTTCATCATTGTAATACCTCTCTACTGATAAGAAAACCAAGTGATCAAATGACTCTCCAAAGTCAAAGGTAGTAAGAAGAATCATCAACCAAATTCCAAGCTGTCTGATGCCAAAACCTGTGTTCTTTGTACCAAATCTCCTTCCCTCCCACAAAGGGTTAGTTGTAGAAAGTATGGAAAGTGCATTTTTAAGACAACAAGGTCACCTTATTTTGAACAATGGCAAATTAATGTATCTTTCCTTTTTCTTCTCTCCTCTCTCCTTTCCCTCTGCCACAAATTTTAGTTATTTTAGTATTTTTAGTTCTTTTCATTATTCCTTTAAGAATTTATAGGCCATTTGAAAACACACTATAGAGATGAAAGTCTTGTAGTTTGGAGAAAAATGGTGAGAGAACTGAATCACCAAAATACACATGGTGGTAAAAGGATATAAAACTCAGAAGAGCACATCTCAGAATTCAGTTCCATATTTACATTGCGAGCAGATGTAGTGTGTTAGGGCTTGTAGCTAGATGTCTCCCCAAAACTTCATGCAGTCATAGGTAGAGCTGTTCAGAGTTGGCTGAATCTAGAGTGTGTGATGCTGGGATTAAGGATGTGTGATTGCTAAATTAGTCCACTGATTGGTTTGGCATAGTTCTGGCCTTGGGGCATACCTACCCTAAGGGAAGGTAGCCTAGATGGAATAAAAGGGACAGAAAGAGTCCCTTGCCGGCTGCTTGCTGCCTTCTGCCTGCCCTGCTTTGCCCTGGACTATTAATCCTCTGTGACGCCCTCTGGCATGCCACCCGCCTTGGAATCAGCCGACTACACACTGCAACCTCTGCAAACTGTGAACCAAATAAACTTTCCTCCTTTTACTTCGAGTGTTGGGTATTTTGTCTCACCAATGAGAAAAGTTACTAAGACAGTATAAGAATCCCGTGGTGGGATCACACACCAGTTTACGACTGATCATTGTTATACAGTGAACAATCAATGAATAAACTTCATTTAATGATATTTTTAAAAGGTATATTTGGGACATACTATTAGAGCATCTCTCCTAAATACCAGGGGGTATAAAATCAAATTTGTTCAAAAGGAAAAACATCAACAGAGATAATGATGGGCATGTTGATGTACATGTTGCCTAAAATCAAAATAACCAAACCAACAAGTGAAATCTGAACCACCTAGATTTTTCTACTATTAACATCAATAGTAGTGATTTCATTTTAGCAAAACAATACCATCTGTCATGCTGAATGCTAATTTCACAAATTTTGAGATTTTGTTAGTACTTAATATATTTTGATTTTATAAAAGCCACAAGAATTACCTTTATATCTGGTTTTGAATATTTAAACGTAGGCATTATCAGAAACCTTTCAGTTGTGTGTGTTTTTTCAACAGTAGCAATTTTGACTATAATTGGCTCACCCAAAACAATGACTCCTGTTTTTGGGGTTTTGTTTTTTGGGTTTTTTTACTCTATTGCATAAATAGAGTGGGTATGTCTTCTTCAGTTTTCAAATAAAACCCAAAGAAGCTGTCCAGTCCCAAACTCCCTGCTTCAGTGCACAGAAGAAACCTCAGCTCCTGGCTGGCTGAGCCGAGAACCCGGGCCTCGGCTCTTCCCGTCAGGCCTCACCAAGGGCAGGGGCTGATCTCACGCCACTTTGTCTACTGCGCACCATGCCTGACTGTGCTGTGCACGCAGTCAGGGACACACAGCTAAAGATACTGAAGTGCCAGGTGGCAGTTCTGGTGCTCCAGGGGGTGCTGCCAATCAGCCAGAGGGAATGTCTGCCTTTGATGAGCTGCTGCATTCCTGCTTAACATGTGACTTCAGTTAGGAAAACTTCTTTCCCTCCAACTTTTTATTTTTAAAAATGATTCACCTACGGAAAAGCAAAAGAATAGTACAAGAGTAGCTGTACACCCTGTACCCAGATTTAATTGCTAATATTTTGCCACATGAGCTCTGTCTTACTCAATTCTTCTTCTGCCTCACTCTCTCCTTCCCCACCTCCATTTGAAATGAAATTGCAGACACAAGATGTCTTACCCTAAAACCTTCTTATACGGATCCTCTAAGAACAAAGACATTATCCTATACAACCATAACCAAATCTGTAATCAATACCAGCATCACACCCAAGAAAGTTAGCATTAATTTGATAACATCTAATATGCAGCCCAAATTCCAGTTATCTTACTTTCCCTTCATAGCTTTCTACAATCTAAGGTCAATCAAGAGTCGTACAATTCATGTGGTTCTCAAGTCTCATTGGACTCTTTTTACCTAGAAGAGTCCTTCATATTTTTCTTGTTTTCTTTCATGATATTTTGGAAGAGTTTAGATCAACTGCCTTGCAGAATGCCCCCTCCCAATAGAATGTATAATTTGTCTGACAGTTTCTGCATAAGTAGATTCATATTAAACATTTTAGGCAAGATATCTACATGATGTATTTTCCATTGTGTGACAGCAAGTAGCACAAGATGACACACTGTTATTACTGGTCATGCCAAGTTCATCCCTCAGTTAAAATAGTTTCTGCCAGACCTTGCTATTATAATCTTTTCCCATTCGTAATTAATAAATCATTTATGGGATGATAAAGTGAGACTGTATACATCATGTGATTGTACTGTTCACCAATAACCTTTAACCCAGTAGTTTTTGGCATCATTATTAGTAAATAGCTGCAACAATACTCACTTTTTCGAATTTTACCATTCTACCTACATTGATTAGCTGGAATTATTCATAAAGAAATTGTCCCTCCTCTGAATATAAACCTTGTTCTAGTATTACTGTATGGTGTCTACCATGGTATTGTATCACTATATACAGTATTATAAACTCATGGATCTTTTTTATTCACTCTTTTATGATCTGTTGTCTTTATTATTCTTTTTTTAGAATTCAAATGGTCCCACAATTAGCTCCTTCAAGCCAGCTCCTCTGAACCTTTAACACTTCTCCCATTACCAGGGCCAGCTTTGCGAGCATGTGACCCTGTAGATGCACAAGACCTTGTGCTTATAAAAGCCTCCTTCTTAGTAAATGCTCTGCTGTGACTGTCTCAATAGAGATCACACCCAGGGCCTTTGCGCTGAACTACATCTCCAGCTCTTTTTTAAATTTTGAGACAGGGTCTTGCTAAATCGCTAAATTGCTCAGGCTGTCCTCTGTCTTGCCCTCCCAGAGTGCTGGGGTTATAGATGTGCACCACCCTGCCCAGCCTGACCACTTACTTGTTTTCTGGCACAAGATGCTCCCAACCCATTGTGCAGCATTTCTACTGCCCTTGGTCTGGAAGCAGCCAACTGATCCAAGGAGATGTATTTCTTTCCAGGAAATACAGGGAAAACAGTCCTTAGAAACCAAGATCTGAGTGCAGGACATGACCATTGCTCTTTCAGCAGATAGAGCTGGTTTATATGCACACTGTCAAATTCTAAACCAGGAGCACAGTATTCCTCCATTCCACGTTATCGCCTTCCTATGGTGAGAGTCTTAGGTCCCTACAAAATCAATATATTTATCATTTGCCATATCCCACATATGCACAAAATAGTTTCAGCATTGTGACATTAATATCACTATCAGTTAAGATCCTACTTCACAAACCCGCTTTACAGAGCTCTTCCTTTCCTTAGTATATACTCCACTAGTCAAAGTATGGAGTTCAAAAGGTGCTGGTAATTTTTTTCTCTGGGTTGTTATGCTACCCACTTGTTAACCACAAAGATGCATTCACTTCTGTTGCATTGAACTTTGTGGAGTTTGTCTAAAAACTTCTTTGAAAAAGCCAGGCATGGTAGTGCTCTGGGAGGCAGAGGCAGAAAGATCACAAGTTTGAGCCTAGCTCAAACAATTAGCGACTCAGGGAGACTCTGTCTCAAAATAAAGTATGTTAAAAAAGTACTGGAGTTCAAAGCCCTTGATTCAACACCCAACACCCCAAAAACCCTCTTTACTTAATTTTGAATATATAAAACATTTACAGAGCTCAAAAATCAAGCCTGTATAAAAAGAAATACTCAGAGAAGTTTCCCCATCACTAACATCATTGTTCTTTCTACTGTGTTCACACCAACCTCCAACAGGAAATCATTTTCATTGTTTCAACTTGCTTCATTTACTTAACCATATGGGAAGTCTTTCCAAATCACTTGTGGAGAACTCCTTCATTGTTCTCTATGGCTATTTAGTACTCTATCACTTGCCTTTTACATAATTGGTCCAAGAAATCTCTTAAGGACAAGAATCTTGGTTGAGTTTTCGATATTTGGCTATTATAGATAATGTCACCTCAATACTCTTCTTCAGATACTGTCTGACATTAGCAGAGGGCAGGCCTTCAGAGTAAATTCAATGAACTTGGGTTGCTGTATCAAAAAGAAAGGCACATCTTGACTGCAGGTCAATGAGACCCATTTCGCTGTTGTTTCATTCACAGTGAATTCTCCTCCAGGGAGTTTGTATCATTAGGCACTTGAGCCATGCCTGAAGGTATCTCTTACAGCTATGGGAATACTCCCACACAGAAATACCTGCCGCACAGGCAGGTTCGTCCCTATGGATATGGTCCATTGCCCCAGAAAATAGAGGAAAGGGATCACCACATGAAGAAATAAAGATCCTTCTCACTGGCCCCAAAGACCTTCACCAAAGGGACATTTTAGTTTCCGGGCTTTGTGCATTTTTGAATGTAACACTATGGTGGAACATGTTTAGGAACAAGAAGTTCCAGTATTACTTGGTGTGATAGGCTCCCCCACCAAAGACATGCACATCCTAATGCCAGAGCCTATGAGGTTCCACGGGAGCATGAAACCATTCAGTGGATTTGAACGTTAAACTTATACAGAGATCCCTAAAAATGGACTATGGACACTTAGAAGTGGACTACAGGCATTGGTCTCTCAAAGAAGATGGAAGAAGATGATATGCAAAATAAAAATCACAGGTGTCCTGTTGATCAGAGAATCAGGACTAGAACAGCTACATGAGAACAAAGCTAAAAAGAATCATATAAATACTGTGGTACTGAGAGCAAGTACCAAGGCCCAGTCCCTACTTTAGCTCATGTGCCATTCAACTACTATGAGGAAACTGAGCAGATTAATCAAATCTTTTGTCAGATAAGCTTGCAAGTTTACTCTAAGTACAGTATTTAAGGTAATTATAAATAGCCACATATTAATCCAAAATTTAGCTCACTTTGTCCATAACTCATAGAACCCACATATATTCATTTCCTGTGGCCACTGAAACAAATTACCACAATGCAGTAGCTTAAAACACAATGAATTTATCATCAGTCTTGCTGGGCTAAAATCGAGATGGTGGAAGGGTGGCATTCCTCCTGTTCCGAATTCTGGAGACTGCTACCTTCCCTGCTGTCTTCCGTCTTTAGAGTCAGCCAGGGCCGAATTCCATGCCACAGCTGTCTGACTCCGACTCTCCTGCCTCTCTCTTCCTCACCTGAGATCCTGTGGTGACACTGGGAGGATCTGGATAACCTCGGACAATCTTATTCCAACAAGATGACTATCACCCTAATTCTATCTGCAAACTTGGTTACCACCCCATGTAACATCACAGATTCTAGGGTTAGGATGTGGGCATCTTTGGGGAGCTATTACTCTGCCTACCACACCAAGAAATACTGGATTTTATTGCTCCCGACCATGTTTAACACAGTGTTACATTCAGAAATATACCTGGAGACCTGAAAAATAAGGGAATCTCCCTTCACCACCCAGTACTGGAGGGTGAACCCAAGGCCCTTTGCACTGAACTATAGCCCCAGCCCTTCTTACATATTTTTTAAATTTTAAATCAGGGTCTCACTAAGTCACTAAGTTGCCCAGGCTCGGCTCAAACTTGTGATCTTCCTGCCTCAGCCTCCCACCGTGCTGGGATTACAAGGGTGTGCCACCATACTCAGCACTGTAGTATATCTTTACTAAGGGTCCTTGGGGACATTGAGAAAGGACTGTATTTCTTCATGCAGTGGATCCCCTTTCAACATCTACCCGAGGTTTCTTTCCAGCCTTCCTCATAGGAACTGTCAAATCTCCCTCCCATTTCTTCACTCTCTCTCTGAAATACAACTTCTTTCCAAGACTACTTCTCCTCCCTTTTCTCCTTTAGAAGAACTCCCCCGCCCCCTGTTCTCAGCTTCAGCTTTGAATCCATATTCACATCACACTTAATTCCCTGTAGAAGAAGTATGTGCAGATGGAATGCACTGTTTACTCCTCCAGATCTAATCTCCAGCCTTTTCCACCTGCCCCATTCTAAGGAAGGTCAGCCTTGTTCTCTGGGCCTTTTTGGGTGGAGCAGCACAAAGCTTGGGCGGAAGAATGGGAACTGGAGAAGAGGAAGGTGAAGTGTCAGCTCTCCCTGTCTGTGCTGGGACACATTGTCCTCACAAAAACCTTTATCTCTGTTTGGTGGCCCTATCTTTAGGTGCTGGTAATCACTATATCCCCTTTGGCCCCTGAGATCTTAAAGAGGTAACATCTCCCCACTGTTGCTAGCTCTTATGGCTTTGCCACCCCTAGACACAATGATTTCCTTAAACTTTGCCCACACCCTTGTAACCAGTCCCTTCATTAAATTCTGCTCAATGTCCAGGCTGAGTGGACCACACATTTCCTGCCGGGCCTCCGACAACAGTGTGAGGCAGGAACCCTGGGAAACACTTAAATTGTTTTTAAAAAACTTCCGATATAAACTTCAACAAGGATGAATCTTGAGGACATAACACTAAGTGACAAGCTAGTCTTAAAAAGACAAATACTATATGCTTCCAATTATAGGAGGTACCTACAGTAAGTTCATCAAGATAGAAGAATGGTAGTTACCAGTGATGGAAGGGGTTGGGGGTGGGAGACATCGAGTTTAGTTTAATGGATACAAAGTTTCAGTTTGTGACTGTGAAAACGTTCTGGAGACAATGCTGGTGATGCTTAGTGCCACTGAACTGTACACTTAAAAATAGAGAAGATCGAAAATTTTATGTGATGTATATTTTACCAGAGTAAAAAAGAAAACAGGAAAAACCTTCATAATTCCTGTTACACAATCGCTGGATCTCAGCTTGAGTACAGAAAGATTAGATCCTGTGATGGGAAAAAGGTGGAGTGGCCTGAAGGAAGTTTATAAGAAAGAAGGCTGAGAACTCATTGTAGAGAAAGGTCCAGGGACCATAAAACTGACCTAGGAACAATCTTGTGTTCACACAGGATCTCCAGTAAAATACTTCCAAATGCCTTTGACGTTGCCACAGCACTTCTGCAATTTCAGTAATACATGCTAGTTTCCCCCAAGAACAAGACCATGACTACTGGATTTATCACTTTGTCCCAGCTCAGTCACCCTAGCAGTCACAGCTGTTCACTCCATATTCAAATGAATAAATGAATTCTGAAGACAGCATGGTAGTTGGCAGTTTAATCTGTTTCTGTCTAGCCCCATGGAAGCATGTCTGAATCTTAGGGTTACAGAACACTCTAAGTAAAATAACTCTTGCTGTAAACGCCTTAAAACCTCAAGGACAAGGCTGGGGATTCAGCTCAGTGGTTAGAGTGCCTGCCTAGAAAGCACAAGCCCCTGAGTTCGATCTCTGGCGCGCGCGCGCACACACACACACACACACACACACACACACACACACACACACAAACCCTCAAGGACGTAAGCAACACCACTTCACAACATGCAGAGCACGGAACAGGGTGGTATGAGTTATTCAAGATGAGCTTTGGAATCTCGGGATTTCAGAATTTGCAGCAACACTTCCTTGGTCGGGGAGCAGGGTTACCCACATTGTCACTTTTCTTCCACCCTTCCAACCCCCCTCAATAATCCTAAGGTCAGCCGTCTCCGATTTTAAGACAGTCTTTCTCTCCTTTTCTGTGTTAATGTTTTAGAGCTACATTAATCAAATTAGTTATATTTAACCTTAATGGATTTTGCCACTATTAATATATTTCCTGAGATATTTCTGCAAGAGGAAAGCTTCCCTATTCTGCTCACATATTCAGTTCTTAGCTCGTGCTTCATATTAATACCAGTGGCTTATAATTCTTGACCGTAAATTGGGCCAGCTGTTTCTACTATAAGATCGTAACGTGGTTTACAAGTGAGCATTGCGTGGTAGGTGCTCAGGAAGTTTCTGACTGTCTGGATAAAGTCCCTGGCACCTTTTCTTTGATTCTCTCGCCCCAAAATCCTACTAAATTGATTCCAGGCTTCTTTACCCTTTTTCTGGTTAGGGCACTAGGATTCAGGACCAATTAGTCTCAAAATCTCCCTCCTTTCAGTGTCTTGGGTCTTTTTTCATGTACTGAATTGATGACTTTGTTTTATTTTAAAAAGCCGAGTCAGTCAAGCTTTTGCCTCTTATTTTCTCATTTGGGCTCACAAGTTTCCAATAATAAAATCATTTCCATCTTTCTTACCTCCTTCTTGCCCAAGGCTGGAAGTGACATACCCCAGTTTGGTAATGATTTAATGGGCACTGTGTCCAAGTATAGTACTCCACGCAGGGTAAGCTCGTTCTTTCCATTCAGAAAAATACTACAGTGAAGGAGAGAGAAAGGGACGTGCAAGAGGGTATTGGGAGTACTGAGATTTGCATGGAAAGAATTTTCTCTTGAATTCTTAAAGTTTGGCATATACTCTCCAAGGTATGTCTAATGTTCTTCAACATGGTTTCAGTACTATTTTTGTCAAAGGTTCCATGCTACATTTCAATAATCTATGACTTTGTGTTCTTTTTTCCACACAATGTGTGTTGCATCTAACTCTTGCCCTGACCCTCATGGGTGCCACTGAACAGACAAAATCTCTGGGTGTCCATGATAAAAAGGAATAAAGTACTGATACATACTACAATAAAGAAGCACCTTGAAAACAGGTTATGGGAAAGAAGCCAGAGACGAAAGACTAAATTTTATGTGATTCCATTTATTTGAAATGTCCAGAATATGCAGATTCATGGGGAAAGAATATTGATTAGTCCTTCCTAGGGGCTGGGAGGGCCAGATTAGAAAGGGATGGCTAATGAGTACAGGATGTTGAAAATGTTCTAAAACTGAGTGTGGTGATAGTTATGCAACCTTGTAGAAATTAAAAACCATTGACTTGTATACTTTAATTGGGTGAGTTGTATAGTGTGTTATTTGTATCTCAATAAAGCTCTCTCTCTCTTTCTTTCTGTCCCTCTTTCTCTTTCACACACACACACACACACACACACACACACACACACACACACACACACCCCAACTCTGAGTAAGAGGAAAAGGGGAAAAAGAAGTTGGTCATAAGAGGAAATAAACAACAAAATTTAGGGAAATCAGAGAAAGACACTTTTTTTTTTTAAGAGAAGGGTGGAGGTGTTCTTGTAAAAATAGAACTTTTTACCCAATTCCTAAGAAGAGTATAGTTTCTAAAATATTTTCTGGAAATTGCAGAAACCAGCAGGAGGGGCAAAAAAGGCTGGATCAATGCTGCAAAAGTAGAAAACTGACAAAGGGCAAAGCTAACAACAGAATCAAACACACCAAAGTGAAGAGTCAGAACACCAGGAAGCAAAGCGGAAGCCACCAGCAGGCACAAAGCTGCAGAAAAATAATTTTGAAATAAAAATTAAATGGGACAAGGGAGCCCACTTTCTTTCTTCTGGCCCCTTCTCTCTTTGGTCACCTACCTCATACTCCCCTCTCCACCCATTCCTTCCCCTCCCTCTTATCTCTCTACCTCTCCTCCCCCCAGTCCCTATTCCAGCCTAGTTCACAAGTTCAACAGGGCCCTTCCATCCACCAAGATGTTCCTCCTGGAGAGCCTGCGTTGTGCTGATGGAAGCTCTGGGTGTTCGGCCTCAGGAACACACATAGATGAGCAGTGGCCCTGGGAGCTTCCACCAGCAACCATCCCCTGTGGGGTTCTGCCTGTGGATGTCCTTAACAGAAGGCCACAAGCCAGACAGGGGTGATTCATGGATGCAGCTGGGAATAAACCCCCTTTACTAAGCAGCTAGAGAAAGTCACGTGATGCAGGCCACTCAGCAGTATGCAGAGCAGACTGTGTTGGAGCTGGCTCCTTCGACTTCCTCCCTGCCATGCAGCTGGCAAGGCCCCTAGACCATGAAGCAGGAAGTCCCAAGTGCTATTTTTTAGCTATGACATGTGGCCTGGGGAAAATCTCTAAACCTACTTCCCATTCTGCATTCATGCAGTAACTTTTTCTTCTGACGCTGTTGCGATTTCCATCTTACAACTCGGAAACCTGAACAGAGAAACCACAGAACATGTCCTTCTCTCCAGGGTCTCCAAACCTCAGAGTCTCAGAGTCACAGAGTCAGTTTAGGATTAGGGCCTATGCCCCCGTCCCCCCATTCAGCTCTTATCAAATAGACCTAGGATAATTATCCAGGTGAAACTGATAGGACCTTATAAAGGACCGTGAGGAAGAATGTAGGAATACAAGAGGTAATATATTTGTCTACTCAGTCTTTTTTCTTTTAAAAAGGATAAACCGGGCATGGTGGTGCGTGACTTTAATCCCAGCATTCTGGGAGGCTGAAGCAGGTGGATCATAAGTTTGAAAACAGCCTGGGCAACTTAGTGGTGTCCTGTCTTAAAATTAAATATATATATTTATATAAGGGCTGGGATATAGCTCAGCACAAAGGCCCTGAATTCAGTCCCCAGTATGGGGTGGGGAGGTACTTTAAATCATGTAAGTTTACTGCTTATAAAGAAAAATCGGGGGGGCTGGGGAACTTAGTTCAATGTTTAAAGCGCTTGCCTAGCAAGCACAAGGCCCTGAGTTCCATCCCCAGCACCAAAAAACAAACAAACAAACAAACAAAAACGTGGTATGAAACAATGTGCCTTCATCATATAAAGCCTTTGCCTGGGAGGAGTCAAGGAGGGAAAAGAGTCTTTAAATGTTTCTTTGGCGTAGGATGACAAGCTGTCCACACTGTACTGTAATGACTCAATGCCAAGAATGGAGTGACCTCACTCATGTTTGTTCAGATATGTGGGTGGCAACCCATTTGGAGAATAAAAGTGACCTCGCTCTGTCAACACAATTTGCATTTTCAGAACTGTGCATCAAGTCAAATCCTCTAAGGAATTGAGCACATGAAAATTAGAAATTCTATCCCCAAAAATATTTTAAAAAACAATTACCACCACCCTACTCCTATCCACTTACTCTCTACCAAGTTCAAGAGATAAGTTCAAGCAATACATAATTAAGGAAATAATTTCTTGCAGCATTATGCCATCAGGGAGCACTTATTAGGTATCTCATTGCTTATGGTTCTGGGCTAATCATTGCACAAAGAAGATTGCATATTGTATATGACTGGTCTCAGCCTCCCTCTGGCTTTCAAGATCTTACCACGTAAGGTAGATGTCACTTAGCTGGACAAACAAGTTCAGGACACATCAAGAGCAGATGGGAGGGGTTTGGAGATTCAGCTTAGTGGTAGAGCATTTACCTGCCAAGCACAAGGCCCTGAGTTTGATCCCCAGCACACACAAAAAAGAGCAAATGGGAACTTCAGACATCCCAGTGACTAGACACCGAAGAGTTCACCACATCACTGTCAGTGAGTCCTGGGTGGGGAGAGGGAACATACCTGGCATGAGTAGCTGTTGGGTTTCCCAGGCACACTCAGGCTTCATTGCAGAGACTCCCTTCCCCTCTGAAGATACCGAGTCAATCTCTTGGTGACCAGGGAAGACTGTATAGGATTCGGCTGCAGGCAGAAGAGTGAGTCTGGGGTAAACTGCCAGGGCGGAGTGGGAGGAGGCAGGAGCAAGTGGCCAAGGTGTGGCCAACAGAGAACAGAGGTGGCTCTTCTGAAAGGAGACCAGACAAAGAACAGGACAGAGAGCAGCTGTGACTGGCAGCCCCACCCATACCTCCAGCCCCAAGGGCTTTCTCAAGCCTTCTGCAGTGCTCAGAGTCATAGGAGACCTGGTAGGTGAGTGGCTGGTGAGAGTGGGGAAACGAGGGGTCTAGGGAAAGGAGCAGAAGACAAGTGGTGCAGGCTGACAGCAAGAGCATCGTGGGCACACAGGCGAACACGTGCTTAGATCTGCACTTGAGGAGAACCTGCAATAGAGCATGTGGCACTCTGCTGATGGATGGAAACCTCATGGGAGGGCATCTATGGGCTCTGAAAGCTCTGCTGGCTGCTGCCTTTCATTTACAGTCAGGCCTCATAAAGGAATTTGGCAAGTACAGTACTTAAACCTGACTCAACGTCATCCAGCCTCCATAGCCAAAGAGGATTCTGTCATTGGAAAGGATCAAAAAAGCAGCCACTTTTCTCAGATCTGTAAGAGAAGTCAGATTACAGAGCTAACCGTTGTCCCAAAATTAGGAGAGACAGGCACATATAGAGAACCCCCGTTCACTTATGTGGAAACCCACTGACAGGCGCTGGAAAACCTAAGCTGTGACTGATACATTCTGAGGGCTCAGTGTGGACAAGGCTGAGTCAAAATCCCCAGAGAACCCAATCATAGGATTCCCCAGACTTTCATATCTTTTACTTTCTGGTGCTTGACCAGGTTTTCAAAATAAACGTCAGAGAAAAATTCCTTGTGCTTGTGTTCTGGCAGGAGGACAGCTAAAGGAACCATTTTTAAATACACCAGAGCATCCTGTTCTTAAGGTCCCCCTCAGGAGAAACTAAGTAACCACAGCCTAAACCTCTTGGGGCAGGTTTTTGTTCCCCTCTCAGGTTTTGTCCAGCCAATTTCGTTCAGCAAAATCTACCTGGGGGAAGAGAAATACTCAGCACCAGCTCCTGTAGCTATCCTGTCTTCCCTCTAAGGTACACGGGGCAATCCAAATTGAAAAATACTTGTGACGTTCACAGGTCAGGGGCACAGGCTCACTGAAAGATGGAGATCTAAGACTAGAACGCTAACTACAGAAGAATTCTATAAAATGCTTCCCCTTCCCACACGTTTTACTTTACTAAAGGCCTATTTACCAAAATTCCTTGGAATTAATGTCTATTTTTCAATGACAAATTATACTGTATGCTAAAAAGTAACCCGTACACACACACACACACACACACACACACACACACACACACACACTCACACATCCCCCTTGGAAAAAACCAAATATCAGAACTTGAGTCAGATATGGCAAGAATGCAGGAATTATCTGATGAAGAATTTAAAACTGTGATTAATATGCTAAGGGCTCTGATGGAAATGTAAATAACATGCAAGAACACATGTAAGCAAGTAGAATTTAAGATAGACAGTGTAAGAAAGAATCCAAAAGAGATGCTGGAAATCAAAAATATTGTAAAGAAATGATAGATGACTTTGATGGACTCATTAGCAGAGAGAATGCAGTTGGATATATGTTCATTTTTTTAAAAACATCTAAGGCAATTCTAGTAATAAAAGGAAGGGGTGCAGTTTTGAAAAAGAACATAGATTTTAATAATAAACAGACAATTCACAGAAAAGGAAATACTAATGTTTGATGAGGTTGTTCAATTCCATGGAATACCAATTATAATAGTGAGATACTATGTTTTTGCAAAACAGATTGTCCTTATCCAAGGTGATATACTAATGATACACTGATATCACTTTTATGGATGTTGTATGGATGGCAATTTGTCAGTACCTATTTAAAATCCATGCCTTTTGACCAGCAATTTACTACCAGCAATTTACTCCCTGTTTCATTGGTTTAGCCAATTATTCAGGTGTGTGCACAAAACAGCATACAATGTTTATTCCATCAAAATTTAAAATAGAAAAAAATGGAAACAACTTACATGGCCATCACTAAGGACACTGGTTAAATTCTGCCACATCTGTGGAATACAATGTAGCAGTGAAAAATAATGAAGATTTATAGGGAAAGACCACATGAATGATCTTACGGAAAGACCTCAAAGACATATTGTTATTGAAAGCTGCAAGTTGCAGAACACTACAAAAAGCATCATAAATGCCTGCACAAACCATACATTTACTTATGTAAGTGAGGTCATGCGAGTACATTAAGAAAATTAGGACAGATTTACACCAGACTAATAAGAGGAAGACCTCAGGGAAAGGAAGCAAACTGATGATCAGAGGATTGTCTTAATCCATTTGCACAGCTAAAACAAAATACCACGGACTGGGTGATTTATGAACAATAGAAATTGATTTCTCATAATTTTGGAGGCTGAGAAGACCAAGACTGAGATACCAGCAGGTACAATGTCTAGGGTGGGGCTGTTCTCTACTTCCAAAATGGCACCTTGAGCTCTGTATCCTCTGAAAGGCACAAACTCTGTTATATGGCATTCCCTTCATCACACGGCAGAAGGTTTGGGGCAGGGAATAAACCCATTTCACAGGAGCCCTAATCTCATCTGTGTGGGACCCATCCTGATGACTTAGTCATCTCCTGCAGGTCCCATCTCTTAATACTACCCCACTGGTGACTAAATTTTAACATACAATTTTTGGGAGGTATGATCAGTCTACAGCAAGAATCAAAGGGATTTTTGTCTTTATCTGCATAGTTTTTTTTTATAATGAGATGTATTCATTCGTTACTTATGCAACTAAAGATGAATTTTAAAAGGATGGAGAAAAAGGAACAAGAATATTTGTCTTTATGAGACAAAGAAATAAATAGAACTGACTAAGGAATTGTGCATTGGGAGGGATGGAACTTTTTCCTGAGGAAATGGGCACAGTATTCTCCCACATGCCCTCAGTGTGCAAAGTCAACTCTTTGGCACTTAGTTCCATACATTTCTATTAGCTGTGTGGCTCCAGATCTATTCCTAAGCAGTGTGGTATCCCATGAGCTCTACATCTACGGCCTCAGAATGTGGAATATACAAGCCTAGAGACAATTATTCTGGGAGCTGAGCAGCAAGGAACTTCAGTGGAACATGATCATCTATAGTCAACAACTCAATGTCAGATCATTTATCTTGGCTTTGCTGTGGGGTGGTTCATTATACAGAGAATATTAAGCACCTCATTTTTATACACCTTAACATTCCCGAGTCTATGGTATCTACAGTTCTAAATAGAGACTCTGGAATAGTTTGAACTTAGTGAATTAGCATTTTTAACAAATCACCAGAGAGAATTTGTGAGTGAGAAGGATAGTTAGGATACAGCACACTCGGGTTTAAGAACTGACAGATGTAGAAAGTAGCACTGAGTCAGGCTAAACAAACAAAAACAAAGCAGGCAACTGGTTATAAGAAACAATCTGGAAATAAGAAATGACTACACATCAGGCTAAGTGTCATTTCCTCAGTAGCTTCACCTCGCTTCATCATTTATCTTTTTGTTTTCCCAGATGAGGGGTTAATCGGGGAAAGTATGAATGAGCCCTTCATCCTCAGAATGTCTGGCATAAAATATTAACCACAGAAGCTTTTATTTTCTTTTGAGAGGAACAAAACAGTATTTTTCATCTCAATCCAGCTAACATGAGCATTTAAAAAATATTTTGCTGGCAAAGATTACAATCGCAGATGCACTGAGCCAGGCATCGCGTTCCCTTCATCGTTAACTTGATGAATGGAGACTTCATATGGAAGGTCATGCGCAATGACCAAGTATACTGAAAATGGCATTATTGTCTTGGCTCTCGGGAAATTATAATGAGAAAATATGATCAGATATTGAATCCCAGGTTTCATCACAATTGGGAAATTTTTTCTGTGCATGTAATGTAACTACTGTGACCTACCATTTGTAGGTTCTTGGTAGATTAAATAAGACCCAATTAAAGTTCTGTTGTTTCAGTTGTTGAATTCAAGTCAAGTATCTCTCTCTCACACACACATACACACACACACACACAGAGACGCACACACACATGCACGCGTGCATATGCACGTATACATATATATTATATAATTCTATGTGTTTGAAATTTTTCACGTAAAAAATTGGGGGGAAAAAACTGTTGCTTCCCTCAAAACCTCTTTCAGATTATCTTTTATCTTCTTGCTTGGACTTCACTAGCTGTGGCTGACGATTCCCAGCACGCTCCATGATGCCCCCCACCACCACCCCCGCCGGGGAAGTCCAGGCTACATAGATCAGCCACTTGCCTCTGCTAGAGCCAAGTCCCAGTCACGCCCCTCCCCTGCCATGTCTTCCCATGTTTCGCCACAAAAAGCCGAACCTCTCTAGCTCCCCTGGTTCTCAGAGTCTAACCCCCTCTCCTATTTCATCTTTACTCTCCCATGGGCTGGCCTTCTCCTCAACATTTTGTTTTCTCTTCTGCATTTCTGCTGTGGGAAAGCCTACAAGGAGCTTTCCTCCTTGTGGCCTTCACTTGTTTACACTGGACCTATTCGAGGCACACCCTGAATCTTACTTCTTCCGTTCATTCTCTGTCCT
This sequence comes from Hystrix cristata, assembly GCA_004026905.1. NCBI lineage: Eukaryota > Metazoa > Chordata > Mammalia > Rodentia > Hystricidae > Hystrix > Hystrix cristata. Next base: position 41,083 of record PVJO010008930.1, on the reverse strand, counting down.
TAACATCCGAAGTCCGAACCACAATCATCTGACCTCCTGCCACATGAATACAAACAGAATATCTACATTAGTAAGCACCACCACCAACAACACAGAACAACCACAAACACCCCTCAATGATTGTCTCTCAGCTACTTAAGAACTAGGCAAAGCCAGTGACAGACACCTACAATCCCAGCACTCTGGGAGGCTAAGGCAGAAGGATCATACTCTAGCCCAGCCTGGACAACTTAGGGACTTAGCAACACCATATCTCAAAACAAAATTTTTGTTTAAAAAAGGGCTGAAGGTGTAGCTCAGTCCAAAGTCCCCGAATTCAATCCCCCATGTTGAGGAAAGCAAGAAAGCAAGAAAGCAAGCAAGCAAGCAAGCAAGAAAGAAAGAAAGAAAGAAAGAAAGAAAGTCAAAAAAAGGAGCAAGCACCAAGAGACAGATGTTGATCAATTATCAATTTCAATAAAATAATGTTTCTGAAGGTATACAAAGGTAAATTCACCACAGATACATGACCATACTACACACTTATTTGACACATATTTATTGAGCATCTACCACATGCTAGGCACTGTTCTCAGCACTTAGGAGACAATGCATAAAACAGATAACACTTTATAGGATTCACATTCTAGTGTTTTGGGGGAAGGCTGGCAAGCAACTCATCCATAATATATGTAAATATATTATATGTTATATTGGAAAATGACAGATCTACAAAAAGAAGAAACAGAAAAATTAAAAGATTCAGAAGTGCCAGCTATGACTGTTCAACAGAGTGGTGACTGTAATTTTAAACAGCCCAGTCAGGAAGGCTACATTACAAGAGTGACATCTGGAAAGCCGTGAAGAAGGTAAGGGAGTTGGCCATGAAGCTATGTGGGGGAACAGCATTCCAGGCAGCCACACAGAGGGACGCGATGCAGGAATGAGCCCAAGGAGTCTTTCATGTTCTTGTACGCGTATCTCAGTGTGCACCCTTCCTGCCTCCCAGCAAAAAACAGCAAGTTTCCTAACATTCTTCCTCCTTCCTCTCTTCCTGATACTCCTCATTTCCATGGACCTGGCATTCTAGCTACAACACACTCTCCTGCCTTACACATGGTAAGTAGCTAGTAAGTAGGGAACAAATAGGTAATGCTGAACTTTGATAGCTGTCTAGTCACCACTACACTGAAGATCTCAAAGGTAACTCTCCGGACATTTGCTGGCTGGAGGTATAGCTTGGTGGTAGAACACGGCTGAGAATGGGTGAGACCCTGGCTTCCATCCAGGGAACAAACAAACAAAAAGACACATTTGTTAGTTAATTGGTGGTCTATGTGAGCGAAGTCTTCACTTCCTAATATGTCCTCTGGACAATTGTAAACAGAACTTAGTGCACCAGAGGGGAATGAAAGAAATTCCCATTCTAAACTTCTGAGGGAACTGTGTGTGTGTCGGGGTGGGGAGACAGACAGCAAGAGGCAGGAGGAAAGGAAGGGGGCACCGTGAGGGCCTTGGAAGCAACGCTGAGGTGGACCCACAGGAAATCCAGCCGCAGAGTCCGGCTTGGTGGTGCCCAGTGCTCAGGGGAGCCTGAATGTTCAAGGACAATCTGCATGATGCGAAGTCTATCCAAAGTGAAAATAATGAAGCATAGAAGAGAGTTTCAGTTAGTACATTTTAACTTAAAAACACCAGCCATAAATCATGTTTATCACCATATGGAAGTCATTATGGAAACCACAAGACAAAAGTGAAGAAATAAAAAGTAGGGTTTCATCTGCCCTGGTTCTTAGTCATTTATTATCATCCAGCTACACACACACTAAAAACCACGACAAGCAAAATTACCCAACCAGAAACATCTTGTCACCTTAATTAGATTGAATTTTATCTTAGCCATTTGAGAGAAATAGTGATTTTTCTAACTGGAAGTAGGGAGAAAAAAAAAATCCTGCTTTTTTTCTTCAGGCTTTGCATTTCTTGACAGAGATGGAGGCAGGCAGGTGATACTGTTGCTGTCTTCTTTCTGCAGAACACTATCAGGTCAGTGTGACCAGCCGCAGCACAGGCATCCATTCACTCAGACATATGTCCATCTACAGCTCTGTGCCATGTGCTGATCCTACAGCAATGAAGGAGGCGAAGGGGCTCCTGCGCTTGAGAAGCTCATAGTCTGGGGAGGGACCTGGGCATTAAATGGGTAATTTCACAAATAAGCATTTAAATGACAGTTTTAGAAAGTCTAGGAAAGAAGTTTAGAGGGACTTGGCTGAGGAATGGACATGGGGGTGCAGTGGGGTCAGATTTTCTTAAGAAAATGATGGCCCAGGTAAGCCTCGGGAGTAGTGAGATTTAGTTGGACATGAAGGAGGGGAAGTGTCCCCCAGAGGGCTTTAGTGACTACAAGGAACTAAAAGGCCAGGACTGCTGACAAAATCAGAGTGGCAAGGGATTGTATTAGTTAGCTTTCTCCAGAGAAATAAAACCAATAGATGTTACAGAGTGAACAGGTATTCCTCATGGAAATACCTAGGATTTTTGACAAATATCTAGTCATTCTGAGGTAGGAATAGGGCTTGCCTAAGGCTGGCTGGCAAGGGAACTTGACCTGAAGGAGTGGCTTGGACCCCACATCAGCTCCAGGGGAGTGGCCTGGACCTGACATCAGCCTGAGGTGCGATTTTCAAGCACCAGCCCTGTCAGGTGGACTGTAGGTAGTTCTCACAAGTTTCCATGGGAACTCCATTGGATACACAGAAGCAACACGGGAAGCAAGCTCTCTTTCTTTTCTAGGCTGCCAGGGAAGAAGTGCTCCCTTTTTCCTCCCATGGAAGATGGTGTCTACGTACCCAGCACCAAGGCTATCATGCCTTTCTCGTGGTAACCCCTACCATTCCTTTTAGGCCCAGTACACATTTTGGTGTTTCTATTGTTACACTCAACTTTCCTTTTCTTCTTTTCTCTATAATTTTAAATAAAACTTTAGAAATACTTTTTGCCCCCCTTGTTCAATTCTTTGCTAAAGGAGGGGAAGAACCCAGGAATATTGGAACCTACCCAATAACAATTCCATATCCTGATCAGGTTTACGTGTGAAATTAACCATTACTGGAATGGTGAGAAAAGAGGCTAGAAATTTAGATGTGGAGCTTATGTATAGAAGCCTTTAAACAATGTTGACAAATTTGACCTTTTTCCTAAGAGCAATGGATAGCCATTGAAAAGCTTTAAGAAAAAGAAAGACATATTCTAATGAGTGTTGGAGAAAGATTGATTTGGTTGATGTATAGGAAAGGGGAAGATTCAAGGGAAGCTTCGTAGAAGTGACTTTTAAATTAAGCCTTGAAGATTGAGTAGGATTTAATTATTTGGAGAGGAATAAAGGGCATTTCAAATGAAGTGAAGGCCATTACAAAGGAATAAAGATGGAACTTGAGGGTATTCAGTGACTAAGTCATCCTGACTTGAAAATGGGAAACTGAATGGGGAAAAAGGATATAAAATGAGCATAGCAAGGTGGCTTGGGGGACAAATCAGAGTGCCTTGAGTAACAGGATAAGAAATTCCTGGCTTTATAGCTAGTGAGGTGAAGTTGATGGCTTCTTTGATGTATCAGGTCTGTTTTGGAAGGATGGCTATTAATGACAGAGGATTGGCAGTTGGAGAAAATGCAGACAACAGACAGCACTTGGGAAGAAATAATTAAGGACTGAGAAAGGAAAAGGCAGTGGAGATACAAAGGAGGAGACAGGTGTGGGGGACTAACTGAGATCAAATCAACATGGCTTAGCAACTGATCAGACCTGGATGATGAAGAAGGGGAAGGAATAAAATATAACTCCACATTTCCAGCCCAAGTAATTTGCAGAACAACAACCTTGACTAGATAGGGGATACAGGAAGAAGAGGAAAATCTGGGTTTGTTTTAAGTGGGAAGAAGGAAGGAAAGAAGGAAGAGAAGGAAGATGAAAAATGTCAAGGTAGACATGTTGAATGGGAGGTGCTTATAGCACACTCAGGTAAGACATTCAGCAAGTAGTTAACATTTATGGCCCTGGAATCCGGATTAAAGATGGAACTGGTAATACAGATTTAAGAGTCACTATTACAATGTTTTAGTCTTGTTGATTTTAAAATTCAGGGAAAAAGACTTTTTAACTTTTCTGTTTGTTAAATACCCTCATCTACTGTCACCTTCATTACACAAAGGACCAGACACTGTAATTCCAAAAAAGCAGAAAGGCCATCATCCCAGAATAAAAGAGGCTCTGAGACTCAATAAATTTAACCTTATGAAAAACTCCCTCTATCATCCCCATTTTCCTCATGTTGTTACAAACCTGCAAGATTTGTGTCTCAGACTGTCTGGTTTACATTTGGCCACCATGGTTTGGAGACTTGGTGTGGGGGGGAGGGAGGATATCTCTTATCCTGTTGATAAGAGATTTTGGGATCTGATAAGAGATTACTGTTATCAGTGGGATCTGATAAAAGCCTTGCAAAAGTGTGGAGAGGTCTTACGGGAAAAGTGAAGAAAATGAAGGCTTAGGAAGCCAGCATTTAGCGGACACAATGGGCTGAGAAGCAGAAACAGAAAGGGAAAAATCAGAACCAGGAAGAAAAAGAAGAATCCTTCCACCCTTCAACTGCAACCAGGTAGAAACTCTTCCTGGTGTCCCTGCTGTGGTAGAGAAGAGGTTTTGATCAGGGTGCAAAGAGGAAGCCATATGACCATTGTCACCAGGGGGAAGAGTCACACAAAAGCGGCAAACCAGAAAAGGGGTTAGCAAATGATAACACATCTGCCCCACCCCCTCCCTGACTTGGTATAAAACATGAGCTAAAAACAGTATTTACGTTTTTAAATTATTTTTTAAAAATTCAAAAGAACACTATTTCATGATATGTGAAAATTATTTGAAATTCAAATTTCAACATCCTTAAACAGTAATTTGGTTGGATTCCAATCACTGTCAGTCATTTACATATTATCTGTGATGGTTTTTGTGCTACATAATAGAGCTGAGTAGTTGCAAAACAGACTGCATGGTCCACAACAACATCTAAATCTTTTTTTTTCAATGCTGGCCTCCTGAGTGCTCTACCACTGAGCTACACCCCAGCCCTACAATCTGAAATATTTACTCTCTGCCCTTTTTTAGAAAAAGTTTGCTGAACCTTGCACAGCACAGTGGAGGGAATCGCATTGTTACGTTAGAAACCCAAGAAAGGCACAGCCGGGTGAGCTGTAGAATCCCAGGCCTCCTGCCTTGACCTGGGACTAAGATCACACCTGGGAACCGTCCAAGCAGGAAGCCAGACGCGTGGTGCTATTCAGAGGCCCAGAGACAGACAAGCTAGAGAGTGTGTCAGCATGTTACAAATAGATGTTTTGATTTTTGTCATTGTGTTTTAATATCTGTGTGTTTTCCTATTAACTATAAAATAAATCCATGTTGCCATTCAGAGCTTGACTTCCCTTTCCAGTCCTGGGCACTCATCATTGAGACAGAGTTACATTTTCCAGCAGTGATGGTCATTATTTTGCTCTTGGAATTGCAAATCCAAGGACTAAATAGCACAGTCTGTGTACACCAAGGGGGGGAGGGAATCCCACCAGAGGTGCCTTGAAACAAAGGAAGCAAATAACTTCAAAACCACATCATACAATCTGGACCTGTTACAGGACAGATGGGACCGAACTGTTTGATTCTATCAGCAGAACAGAGGAAGGAAATATTTATAATGAGATTATATTATTTTCCCCAGGTCTTGCTATGAAACCTTCCTGAAATGAATTTTAAATATCTCACCCCTGTCATGGGGATGAATGAGATTCAGCAGGTGGGAGGAGCAAAGGAAGTGGCTCCATTATAGAAAGCGTGAGAGGAGAGGTTGGCATGAAGAGTGGACCCCTGCAGGCCTGTGAGCTGTGTGAAGAATCAAGCTTTGAGGCACAGCTGGGTGTGTTAGCAAGGGATCAGTGTTTTTGAAAAGGGGTCTTTTTTCAAGGAAAATTAGTTGTAATGAATAAAAAGTCTTCTGTATTCCCTGCCTTCAATGAAAAAATGATTGGCAACCAGTTATTGTATAGAAGAGAATAAATATCCCAGAAATCATGAAAATCTTCTTGAAATAAAATCATGCAGTAATTCTCCATAATGCTAGGTTTTCCATGCAGAATTTTCCAAAGGAAGTTGTCCATATCATTCGGCACTCTGAGTAATGATAATGTTGCTATCATTCAACTCTGCTGAGTAATAAAAAAAAAGTCTCACTGGTGTTCTCTAGCCAAACAACTGTCCAGACAGGACGAAATAGAAAAGTGCTGGATTTGTTCAGTTGTCACCTTTGATAGGTGTCTTCCCACACACATCTCAATGTCGGGGTTCTCCAAGACCCCCTGAGTACCAGATCCCACATCCACTGGCTGATGTTGCCACCAAGAAGTCTCACAACACCTGAAATTCCATCATTTTCCCCACCCCACTCTGAGTCTTCGCCATCTCTACAAATGGTACCAACATCCCTCTACTCACCAAGCCAGAACTTAAGATCCATTCCCAATTCTTCCCTTTTCCCTGACACCTACATCCAACTTGCCAGTAAATGCTGGGGACTGGATTACCTGATGATGTCTCCCATCTGACACTTTCCCTCAGTAATCTTGCTGCTATCATAGTCCAGGTGACAATCACTTCTGATCTAGACCAAAGCAAACGTTTCTTGTGTGATTTTCCTTCTTCTGTTCTCATGGGCCACCCCTCAGACCATTCTCCGTGGAGTTAAAAATAATGACTCCTGGAAGAGTAAGTAGGACCACATCATTACTCTACTTGTGAATCTTCAGTGACATCCCATGGCACTTAGAATGAAATCTAAGCTCTTTCTGAAGCCTATAAATCCTGGATGAGCTGATGTGGCTATTACTCTAGCTCACTGGTGACAAACCTATGGCACGTGAGCCACAACAGGATGTTTGTTACCACTGCAAATTCTAAAAGGTTCACCATCACTGCTGTAGCTCCTGCTCAGTCCCCCTTTTTCCTTACTATGTGTTCCAGCAGCATCTGTATTTTCTCTTGTTATTTGCTCTTCTGAGTCTCTGTGTTTTCAGTTTCCAGTGCCAGTAAAGTTCACCCACCACTCCCCAACTTCACAGCCTACCATTGTCCTGTCCTTCACAGCCTGTCACATGACATATTCCAGCATCCTTTTTATATTAATTATCAGGGGATGAGGCTGGCTAACTGTCCATATTGAAGTCCAACATGGCACCAAATCAATATATTTCTCCTTTGTCCAAGTGCTAAGCCCACTGAGAAACAAGGAAAAGAAGTTAAGTACATGAAAATCAAATTACTGACAAAATTAACCCTGGAAATGTGGCATATGTTACCTGCAAACAAATGCCTTCCTAACAGTGACTCTAGATTGAAAGAGACTTACATACCTTCTGAGTCACAGGGTGTGCTGTGTATTCTCATCTCCCCTGCATTCACTGGCTGCTATAATTATTTATGTGCTTGTCTTCCCCACTAGTCTGTAAATGTCTTAAGGGCCGACCCCACATAGAATTAAGAATGGAGGGAAGAAATTTGTGAACAGTCATCATGTATGCCTTTGAGGTGGTTTTATTACCACATTCCACAGATTAATGGATGACACACATTGGCAAAGGAATCCCAGTTACAGTGGGACTTTCAAAAACATGTCGGCTAGCATAGAGTTCCCTAGAAGGACTGCCTACAGATGGAAGCCCAAATTCCAGAGAACTCTCTCTCTCTCCAGCCTCAACGAGGGGCTGGGCCAGTATGGTGGCACACACCTATGATACCATGAGCCTGGGAGGCTGAGGCAGGATTGGTGCAAGTTCCAGGTCAGCTTGAATAACTCAGCAAGACCCTGTATCAAAATAAAAAATAAAAATGGCTGGGGGTAGAGCTCAGTGGTAGAGAGACACTGGGTTTTATCTCCAGTACAGCATAAGAAGAAAGAGAGAGAGAGAGAGAGGGAGAGAAACAGGTGAAAACCTGTCCTCCTTCCAATAAAGTCACAGGGCTTTAGGTGTCTTTTCTTTTTTAAATGTTCTAAAAACAGAAAAAGCATCTGTCAGACAGACTGCCCAGGACTTCAGGGTTAAGTGATTCAGTCCATGTCTCAGTAACTTTGACTCTTGGTGACAGAACAGGCCCTCAGATACTAAATTCGGTCTTGTTCTAAAACCAGTGCAGCTGTATTTGAAGTATCTCTCTTCCAAGGAGATTCAAGCAACCCCCATATAATATATATGTGGGACTAATCATTATGCAGGCATTTCTGAGAAAGCAGTATAATCACTACTTATAATCCACAATCTGTCTAACTCTGTGCTATCTCACACTGCGTTTACATTCTTTGCAGAAGGTAATATTTAAGCCTGAAGTGCTGCACAGGTCAAGGAAGGATGCACTTACATGTAGGACATACAGCCCATGGGGGAAGTCTAACCTGCTGGGATTGAGGACAGCAGGAAATGGAGTTATTAATATGTAAGTCACAACCCAGATGGAACAAGCACAGTTCCCAGGACAGAGCAAACTGTAGTTCTCCTCTGACCCCCATTCTAGGGGACCCTGGCAGCCAGGGAGACTAACTGGGGAGGTGGTACAATCACTGCTACTAAGAAAGCCCAAAGACTCCTACAGAAATATATATATATATATATATATATATACATATATATATATACATATATATATATATACACACTTGTGCACAGATCTATGAATGAATCTGTAAAGAACCACAATAACCTCACCATGTTCCACATACAGTTTCTAATTGCAAAGTGTCCTTTAGCAGTTTCTTCCCTTCACAGAGTCAGTGTTTACACTAACCTTCACCTTTACCTTACTGTCCAGTGGAGGAGGTAGGTCTGGTGGGACTCACCTGAGTCCATGCCATTTGTAGGCAGAACTGTGCCTCTAAAATATATTAACATGATACATTCATTTTCCCTCTCTCTCTCTCTCCCTCCCCTCACACACATACACACACACACACACACACACACACACGCACACACACCCCAGCAGGAATGTGGATGTCACACCTCCCAGGCACAGTCTGTGTTGTACACAGTAGGCGTTTCGGTAGGTGTTTGTTTGGTAAATGAATAAGCAGATGGCAATGTACAGAAAAGTAGAAATCACATCCACCTCCAGAACAGGAAACGCGAGCTTCAGTTCTCTCTTTTCCTTTTTGAATTTTCTGCTGCCTGAAATGTCCTTGCCTTTCTCAGTGGGTCACTGCAAACATTCAGACAGGAACTTGAAAGTCAGGAGCCAGGGGCTGAGCTTAGTGGCCCTAGGAGGTAGGCAGTGTGGGCTCCCAGGACCCAGATGACCCTGGGTTCCAGAGCACAGGTATCCTGGTAGGTCCTCCTCCACATTCATGGCCCATGTGGAAATCCAGACCGTCCCTCGGCTCCTGGAGCTGTCTGCTGGACGACCTGTGCCGTGCGCTCCCAGAGTCTAATGGCTGCGGGCAACGAGTACAGCTTGCTTTGTCCCACAGCATGTTTGGAGGAAGGTAAAGAATCTGCATTTTAGATTCCAGGTGTTGAATTACTGAGACGAACACTCTTTGGGTAACTATCTCAGGCTGCAGGAGGGGTGTTGGCCCCAGAGACTCAGGATGGCTGGCCCTGCCACTAGCACAAGCAGTTTCCGAGTGGAGCCTGCAGGCCCATGTTCCATCGTTTGGGGGCAACTGAGACTCATGTTAAACCTGGGCTCTAACTGCTCCCTCTTGAAAGTGAGAAAAGAAGGTTATATCTCATCTAAATGAGCCAGCTGCCTCACTCTTAAAGTCCTAACCAAACTTATGAGTCACTGCTTCTTCCACTCCAAGTTGTTCAGGATTTCCGAGGCTCCCGTGCCCTCAGGTCCTGACAAAATCTTCATCGAAAACTCCAGGGCTTAGGCCAAATGGGGAGAAGCTTCATGTTCTGTATCTCTACTTCTGGGCAGTAACCACCCCAAAGCCCCAAGGCAACAGGGACCTGTTTATCAGGTTTATTTTTAAAGTTGTCTGGGGAAGTGGTTTCTGAGCAGCCTGATAGAATGGGCTGTGAACAGAAGTTGTTTGATTTGTTCTGGGCCCAAAACAAAGGGGTAGCTCAACCTGTTCTCATTGCACCCCTGGCACTAACTGGCTCCTCAAACTATCATTACCTGTGCCAGCTGGACTGGTCGGGGAAATGGACGGCTTCCCCTAAAGCTGGGAGGAGTGCCAGGCCCAGGGTTCTTGGGACTGTCCCTGAAATCTCCATCCAGCTTTTAATGCACTTGACTTGTTATGTGAGTCACAGTCCAATTAAAATAAAAGTGGCCAAGGAAAAGAATTGAAGGAAAAGACAGGAAAATTGTGTAAAGGATACAGGGCATGCAAGCATTTATGTTCCAGGCCCGCCTTACTCTACAAGACGCCAACACAAAATCTCATCTCATAATACTTGAATCATCTGGGATGGAGTCAATTTACTCATTGCAGAATGCGAATTGTTTCATCAGAAGGTTCCTCTTGGTCTCTCCTCTAGTGATTTTTAAATATGACTAAATTGTCAGAAACCAGATTTACATGCAACTTTTTCAGACTTCCATATGCTATAAAGCAGGCTATTCTTGGATTCTGAAACTAGCTACCTAAGTGTGGAAAACACCAAGTGCTTTTGTAATTCAAGCTAATAATAAGGGCTCTTCTGGCATGAAAGAACATGAAATATAAACACCAACTCATCAAAGAACTTCAAATGTCTTGAAAGGAAAGAAAACAATGTAGTTCAGGAGCCAAACATGATAACAAACCTAACTCACAGAAGTCTCCAGTCACCGGGCAGCCTCTGCGGGACACAAAGCCAAAGGTGGTTGTGTTACTGGCTGCTTCCGCTTTTGTAATGGAACAAGTTGCAGAGGTGGGGCAAGGGTTCCTGTCCCTTTTCTTTTTTAAACAGTCACTTTATTTAGGTACAGTTAATATGTATGAAAGTGTACATACTTAATGTCTACATCTCAATGAATTTGAGACCATAAACATATCTATCACCTCCCATAATTCCCTCCTGCCCCTTCACTGTTATTTGTGTGTGTGTACACTCATGTGTGTGTGTATGGGTTAGGAATACTTAAGGGCCAGAAGTGTAGCTCAGAGGTTAGTTGCTTTCCTAGAAGGTGACCCTGAGTTTGATCCCCAGTACTACCAAAAAAAAAAATCTTAACACAAAATCTAGTCTTTTAGAAAATTTTAAGAAAATACAGAACATAGTCACTCCCTTTTCTGTAATTTTCCTTTCTTCAACCTCAGTTACTCATCATCAATTTCAATCTGAAAATATAAAATGGGAAGTTCCAGAAATAAAAAATTCTCAAGTTTTAAATAACTATTTTTACAGTGTATCATTATCATTGTTCTATTTTATTATTAGTTATTGCTGTTAATATCTTATTGTGACTAATCTATAAATTAAACTTTATCAGAGGTTTGTATGTACTGTATAAGGAAAAACATGGTATATACAGGTTCAGGCATCCACAAGGGTCTTGGAATGAATCTCTCACAGATAAGGAGGAACTACTATATCATTAGCTTGAGGCACCATGCTGTATAGTAAATCTCTAGATCATATTTCTCTTGCACAACTGAAACTTTGTACCATTTAACCATCACCTTCCCATTTCTTTTGCCCCCCAGACCCTGGTGACCAGTATTCCACTCCCTGCTTCTATGGGACTATTTCAAATTCCATATATAGGTGGGGTCTTGGGGCTTATATTTAAAGCATAGTTTGGCACGGATCCAAGAAGAGGCGTGTAAAGTCCTCACAGACCCCTGTTCCTGGTCACCCTCTTTGCCATTACCAGCCAAAGTCACACTGTAAACAAAGTGACTTCAGCTTTTCCAGCATGCCCTCCCTGGACTCTGGCTCTTCTTTTCCTTCCTCCACAGGCCCCAGCCCAGACTGTGCCCTCCTGAAGCTGAGCCTGAGGAAGGATGCAGTCATCACTCACTAAGATGCCAGCGAAGGACGGTGGTGAGCTGGGCTGGTACCTCTCTGAGTGGTAACTATGCTGTTACAAGTTGACAAAGCCTTCAGGGAGAGGAATGTGCTCCAACTGGAACCTCGGACAACAGAAGGAAGGAGAGGTATCAGGAAAGTGGGGGGGGAGGGAATGCTGCCGATAAGCCCTGAAGTCTCAGTGAGGAGGTGTCACCAGCATGAGCCACACACAGGACCAGGCCAGGCACTTGGGGACAGACCAGTTGTTCAGGAGAAACCATTGCTCAGCATCATGGATCTGAAACCTCTTTTGAGCAAGTCTTTAACAAGAGTGACTTTGACCACTGCTGGCTCCCCTGGTGTAGGCTCAGTCATGATCTAGGATGGGGACAAGGAGCCTCTGACTCCAGAAAAGAAGGCCTCCTTTTTAAGGGGATCCATACATAGGCTCGAGAAAAGTATCTGTGAGCAGAAAATGACACTAGCAGGAGTTAGATTGGGCTTGTGCATGTTTCCATGACTTATTGCCCCATGAGAAATGCAGGTAATCTGGGCTCATGCCATTTACACACACAGGAGGGATGGCTCAGGGGTGACCTCACCTCCATCCTTGCCCAGAGAACCAGTTCCACCTGCCTGCCACCCACAGCCGACTAGAGCTGGGTTTGGATGGCAGGTCAGGAAGAGCCTCAACGAGACCTAATTCCTGAGCAGAGAAGCCTCCCTCCTCCGCCACATCAAGACCCTAGAAATACTTCCTCTTGGAGGAATAAAAGGATAAGAACAACATCAGTGTTCTCCCAGAAATAGGTGAGTTGTGATTGTATGAAGAACCTCTTCAATGTTCTCACAGCATTGCTCACAAATCATTGCTAAAGTGTGGGCCACCAGCTCACACGCTGGAGCCCGAATCACACCACAGCACTGGTCCCACCTTCAGTCCAGGGGGCAGCCTTTTGCCATCAGATGATCTCTGACTGCAGATAGCCCTGGCAGTGGGGAGTCTACGCAGCTTCCTGGCCAAGGGGGCAGCTAAGGGCTGCAGAAGCCAGCACAGCCTGTCCAGGTAACACCAGACAATGAGATCTTTCGACCCGGAATGATAGAAACAAGACTAAGCCAAATATTGCAAGCACACACACTCCTGCACAGGCAAAGCATCACTGAGGGGCAGAGAGTCTAAGCCAAACTGGATCTTTGCCTGGAGAATTAGCAGCTGGTAGAGAGTGACCAAGCTGCTGTTCCCAGAACAAAGACAAAAAAATATTTATTAATTTGGGCTAAAATAGGATAATTGTCATTGGCAAGGGACATGGTTCCAAAAGCAGTTTCTTCTTAAGACAGCAAAGAGACAGATAAATATGAAGACAAAGATGCCAAATGTTTTGTCCCATTTTAGTCACCCATCAGATCTGTAGGCTCAAGGGAAGTATTGTGGCTCAGTTTTCAGCAAAAGTGGCCTTCGGATCCTGGGAAGATAACTCAGGCAACCGTTACAATAACCCACATATCAGAGGTGTTATCTGCAGTTTGGCTGGTGGGGAACTAAAAATGTATTGCACAGATGTGGGACTTTCAAAATTTGTGATTTTAAGTTGACTAAGAGTCAATGAAGCTAGAGGGCTTATTTAGACATTTCTTCTGTAACAATTTCTCACTTCATGCAAAGGTTTTGTTCTGTTATCAAGATCCCACAACAGGTCTGCCGAACTTCCCATGCTCCAAAAGGTAATAATTTACTGCATCTAGGGGTTTATTTTCTCTTCCCAGCCTTCTGCCTCACAGGGTGGTCCTTGTGTCACAAGGAGATCTGGGGAAACCACCTGTAAATATTATAACACAGAATATGAAAAAGAATTAGAATTTACTTCTGGTCTTTCTATTACACTTTTTTTTTTTCAGACAGGTTTCTTCATCTGTCATTCCACGCATATGTTTATTCTTCCTTCCTTCCTTTTTTCCCCTAATAAAGGGGAAAAAAGCATTTTTGCATGTTTTCTCTGTTGTCCAAATTTCTGTTTCTTAGAGGATGTTGAATCCTTTCTGACACTATTCACTCCTTATCTGATCACTTTCATATCCCCCATCTTGAGCAATAGTTTTGGGATAGGGTGTTGCAGTTAAACTGTTTTTGTCTCCCTACGACTTGGCAGAGAGGGGGCTGAGAGAGTTTCTGCTGGTGGTTTATGTGGTGTTTGCTGGGAGAGCTGCATTCTGCCTTCTCTGCTGATGTTTTGTGAGACACCTTGTTCCAGGTATCTATTTCATTAAGGGTATTCTTACTATTTTATGGATATCTTAAGTATTCCAGTCATTCCTCCAAACTTCATGCAGCTCTGGAAAAGTGCTAAGACCTTGGACGCAGGGGCAAGGTGTGTAGGAGTTTGATCCTCATGCTATTTCCTGTCAGCACTGTCTAGGTTGCCCCATTCTTTCCAAATCCAGGTATTCATGAGAGTTCTCAAGATTTTGGTTAAAATGTTATTCCTTTGTATTGTCTGATTTTCAGGAAGGGGTGAAGGTACAGTTAGGAGCCTTTCTGGATTCTGCCAGGATCCTTCTCTTTCCTTGGAGGTCATATTTCCCCATTTACAGTATGCAGTTGCACTCTTTTCCATGTCTGATCGCTGACTGAGGATTTTTTGCTTGATGTGATCAAGTTTTGTTGATTTCATTAGGCTTTTGGCAGAGAGAAAGAAGAGAGGATGAGAAGGAGATGGAGAAAAAGAAAGAAGAGAGAGTTGTGGTTTGATTTTATTTGCTCTGGAGAAAATATAGGTTCATAAAATTAGAAGCCAGTTGTCCATAGGCAGGGCACAGATGCAGAGAGGAGCCCAGGATGAGGTGACATCCAAGCAGACTTTAAGAGGTGACGTTTCAGTCATACAGCTATCTAGAGGAAGAGTGTTCCAGGGAGAAGGTACAGCCAGGGCAAAGGTTGTGACAAGTGGTGGCTTTGTATCGTGCCCAGGGTAACGGGTTGTGGCTTTGTAGTGTGGCCCAGTGTCATCGACACAGCTCCTTGGCCAGCTTTGCTTTCTCCAACCTGAGATGGACTTGATCTTACCATCAGCCAGAACCAGAAGAAACAGGAGTGTGCTTTCAGCTGGACTGACACCAGTCCCTCCAGATCTTGTAGACACCGCCACCATCAACACTAATCTCCATGCACACTCAGCCCACAGTGATGATTTTCCTGGCTGTCACTCAACACAACTTTGTAAAGGGCCCATATGTCCCAACTCCTCTGTCATTCCCTTCTGCACATGGTCAAGGACCTGTCTCCCCCTGAAGGGAATCCTTCCCCTGAGTGGTAATTAGCATTGTAGGCATTTGGAGCTAGGAATGTGAAAAGTGCTGTAGAGTCCATGGAAGAACATGTCCAGCGTGGTAAGGGGAGTGTGAGCCCCTGAATAAGCAAGGCCCCCCCCATGCACTCTGACCTCCAGGGTAACTGACACGGCATCAGGGGTCCCCTTGTTACCCCAGCCAGAAACCCCAGTTGGGGGATGAATGGGAGAGAGAAGGTGCATGTTAAAGTATTTCACCAGCTTGCAGATTTGCAAATCTTTCAAGTCCAAAATCCTGCACCCTCTAAAATGTGGCACCCTGCAGCAGAGCACAGCGCCCTCCTCCTCCAATGCTGGCTTCATGCTTTCCAGGGAAGATTCCCACCCAGTTCACCAGATGCCATTGACATAGTTCCAGGCTCCGGGGCCCCGGGCTCCCCCTCCTGGAGCATTAACATGTATTCCCAGTTGGGGACAGGAGCACAAAAGGCCTAGAAAGAATTTGCCAAATGGAGCCAAGTGCTGCTGTACTCTTGGAGCAGGAGCAGGAGGCTGGCAAGAAGGAGACCCACTATTTGGCAGCCTGCCATTACCAGAGAACCATCTGTCTGTGACAGTGAAATGTAGGGCAGATCTTCTCACTTCCCTCCTCACATCCTTCACTGGCCTCTCAGCTCATTCAGAGTAGTCTTTACTTATAATGCCGCACACAATCAGCACCCCTCTTACATCCTGATGTAGTGTTCTATTCTGCTTCCCTGGCTCTCTCTGCTCTGTCTACCATGATCAACCATGTAGACACATGCTCACTTTGCCCTGGCTGTACCCTCTGCCTGGAACACTGTTCCTCTAGATAGTTATATGACTGAAACGTCACCTCTTAAAGTCTGCTCAGATGTCACCTCATCAAAGCTTCCTCTAGTCACCACATATGAAATCATATGGTGTACCCAGTATGTTTGAGTGGCTTTCAAACCTAGCTACACAGTGTAGCCACCAAAGGAATATTTTTAAACACATTTCTACATCACCCTTTAGAACAATGACATGAATAACATCCAGTGGAACATAGGAATTTTTTTTTTTTTTTAGTTTAAGCTTCTTAGGTTAGCCTTACTATACAGGAGGATTTAAAAAAACAGTATTTTATACAAACACAACCTTCAAGGAGAGGACAAACATTATTTCTCAGAAATAATATATTCTAAACCTACAATGAGGAAAAGTGACATTTTCATGTTTGTACCAATACTTAGTAGTATTTCCTCTCACAACAGGGTAGGATTTCATGTTATTAACTTTTTAAACTGAACTTTCCTCTTTCCCCTGCACTGATTTCAGTCAGGCCTCTTGTATCCTGCTAAAAACAAAGTAACTGATGGCTACTGAACTAAATATAGCAAGACTGGGATGTTCTGTTAAAACTTTAAAGATTTCTTCAAAAGTGTCAGATTAACACAAGAGTCAATGACCACCTTCCATACGGATGGTTGCCCAGGAGAGGTGACTAGAGACATAGTTTTATTATTTTAGTTACTTGGTTTAACCCTTAGAACAATTCTACAAAGTAGTTACTGCATTCCACATTTTGGATGGTCAAAGAAGCCTCAGAGAGGTAGGAATGATCTGGATAGTCCACTTGATTGCATTAGTAGACTGCTGGAGAGGGGACTGGATTGTGAGGGCACTCACCTCATCACTGGGCTAACCAACTGGTAAGTTCAGAGTTGAATGGGCTTTTAGGGGGTGGGACCCAGTTGGAAGACATATAGTCCCTGGCCTTTCCTCTCTGGTTCTTCCCCTACACTGCTTCCCAGATGCCAGGAGGCAAGCAGCTTTCCTCTGCCAGGATGTTTCTGCTTTGGAGCCAACAGACAATAGACTGAAACTTCTGAAACCATGAGCACATATAAATCCTTGCTCCTTGAAGTCGTGCCTGTCAGTTATTTTGTTCTAGTGTTAGAAAGCCGAATTCACCATGGTCATACAGCTGAAAAGTGTTGGGACCAGACATGCTAACTCAGCCTGTTGAACTCCAGAGCTTGTTATATTTAAATCTTCAAATGTTGGACTGTGAGCGCAGGAACCAAAGCTGAGTGGAATAAATGTTGCTAGTGGCTGGGATCAGGATAAACCACATGGCTTGATCCTCATCTCCTAGAATCTCTGGGTGCAGACAAGTACAAGCTGTATCCCAGAGAAGGCACAGAGCAAAGCAGCAGATGAAGAATTTCACTTTTCACTCTAATTGCAAGAATGAGAAACAACCTCAGAGAGCCGGAAGCCACGTGGACACAAACTGGGAATAAAGGAAGACCAAAGAGTAAGAAGCTGTTATGAGCTGAATTGCGTCTCCCCAAAATCAATGCATTGAAATCCTCAGAATATGCTCATATTTGGAGATAAGGCCTTTAAAGAGGCAATGAAGTTAAAATGAGGCCTATTAGGATGTGACCTAATCCAATATGACTGGCTTTTGTGGGGAGTGATGCTGGGGGTTGAACTCAGGGCCTTGTGCTTGTTAGGCAAGTACTCTACTACTTGAGCTAAATCCCCAACCCCTGACTGGTGCTTTCATAAAAACAGGGGGGAATGCGTATGCAGAGGAAAGACCATGTGAGGACACAGTGAGAAGGCAGCCATCTGCAAGTCAAGGAAGGAGACCTCAAAAATCAACCCCACCATCACCTTGATATCCCAACCTCCAGGACCATAAGAAAACAAATATCTGTTGTCTAAGCCACCCATCTTGTCATGGAAGCTGAGCTGACTGATGCAGAGGCCAAGATAATGGCTAAGAACCAGCTGGTGGTACTTGAGCCTATTTCTTTCAACATTGCTACCTGATAGACAAGTAGGCCCACCAACTTGAACAGCCCAAGTTGGTGGAAAAGTCTGGAAGAAATGGAAAGCTCCACTCTGGGCCACTGTGCTGCTTTCTGGGAACTGTTTTCTGCTTTCGTCACCACAGAAAATAAAAGGCAAGTGTCTTCTTCCCAAGACTGTGGCCATGGATCTGGGGATTCTGTCTCCTTTCCCACCAAGTGCAGACATATGTCAAAGTGCACACGACACAGGACTAATGTATCCAGCGAAGAGGGTTTACAAGCTCACAATCCCAGTTCTCAGCTAGAACAACTTCGTAGACAATGCACTGCATTCTGAGCAGACAGTGTTGGTCCCATCTTGGCCCCTGTGAGCTGGACAATGTTGTATCCCAGAAACAAGCCCCTACATGGATGCCCCCTACCATTTTTATGCCCTTTTTATTTGTTGTTCCCCTCCTAGACTTGGCCCAGGGATGATTTTCCATCTTCTTAGTTCCAAGAGTCTATCATCCAACGTGAGACAGTCCTGTTTTCTTTCATTCATTCCTCAGTTACTGGAAGAATAAAGCCCTATTTGGTCAGCAATGACTGTCACTTCTCATAGCTTCACATTTAAACTATTTTCTTCATAAGCTTCTGATTCCTCCCCTCCATGGTTCCTAGGTTGTTATTAGCAAACAACACCTTGCTCAGCATACTGAGTCAGATTTTCAGCCTTGATTTGACATTCTTTGGCTCCTTAGAGACTCCTATTCTCCCAGACCACATGACTTTCTTGCCCTCTACCCTCTAAACACTTCCCACCACAAGTCAGCAGAGTGGTCTAAACTCCCAGCCTTTCCCAGGGGCTGCCACACACCCCTCTCTGTGTCTGTGTATCCAGACCATCTGCTCCATGCCATTGTTTGTGTTAAACAATATAACAGCACATTTACACTTCCATTGCATTTCAGTCTCTCTAGTCAGTCTGTACCTAGCCCCAAATTGTTGTGGATTTAAGGAGAGAGTTTTCCTTAGCAGTGTCTTTAGGGAAGAAAAGAGGTTGCTGTTCTCTTGTTGAATTTTAGCGACAATTTACAATTGCAGATCGCTATGTTCTCTGCTTTATCGCAAAGGATGACTTGCTGGAGTAGTTAATGCTGCCCAAGTAAGAGGCAATTTACAAGGCTCTTTCTAATTTGCATGTCTGTGAATGGAGGGACAGACCCCATATTTTACAGAGTTACTCTCATTTCATTAGCTTTTAACAATGGAAATCACAGGCCACAACTTGAAGCCAATAATAAAGACTATAGTGAGTGCTGGCTTTAGAGCTGAACTCCATACCCATTTTTTGGGACAACATTGACGTGGTCACTAAATATTTTAGAAGGATAAAGGGAAAGACAATGGCTGATGACCAAACACAAAGACAGCAAAAATTATCTGTCACTGGGAAGCTTTACACAGGTGCCTGGTGACATGTATAAGGATGCCTATTGCAGGGTTGTTTGTAGTAGCAGAGGAGTAACATAAGTGTCTGTTGGTAGGGAAAAGAATAAGTAAAATGCAGCATAGAAACACAATGGAATATTATGCCAGTAACAAAAGGAATGAACCAATTAATACATAGCAGAATGCTTAATAGAAAAAAACCTAATGGTAACAAAAATAGAAACAAAACAAGATTTGTAACACAACGTATTTTTGTAAAACATCTGCAAATACCAAATATAGATGCTCCTTTCCTTACAATGGATGGAGTCAAATCCTAACACGCTCATTGTAAATCGAAAATATCGCAAGTCAAAAGCACATCTAGTACACCCAGTCTCCTAAACATCACTGCTTAGCTAGTTTACCCCAACATGCTCACATTAACCTACAGGTGGGCAAAAATCATCTAATGCAAAGCCTATTTTGTGATAAAGTGTTCAATATCTCTCATATAATTTATTGATTACTATACTAAAAATGAAAACTAAAATTGTAAAGTTAAAAAATCGTAAAGTGAACCCCAGCATGGTGATACACACCTATAATCCCAGCACTCAGGAAACTGAGGCAGGAAGGTTCCTGAGTTCAAGGCCAGCCTGGGCTACCTAGTGAGTTCAAGCCTAGCTCAAACTACATAGCAAGACCATGTCTCAAAAAACAAAAAATTACCAATTGAACCAGAACTAGTTGGGGCCTATGTATATTTATATGTTTTTAAAAATTACGAACATGGACTAAAAGGCCCAAAAATAGGTAGTATGGAGAAGGACAGAAATGAAATTGGAGAGGAAGAATAAAGGGGAATTAAAAATGTTATAATGATAGCCAATAATAAATGCTAACACTTAGAGACAGTCTCTGGGTACTTTCACACATAAAATCTTTTAATTTTTCTCTGTGAGCAGATACTATTACATCCTTCTTTTCTGAAGAAGATAACTAAGCACAGAGAAATAAAATGACTTTCAGGAGATGGCAGAGCAGGAGGTGACAGGGTGAGCTCTTGGGGCCTAGAAGTCTGGCTCCAGGCCCTCTGCTCATACAATGACGCCATCCTGGATGGGGCAGGGGCTGTTGACTCAGCAACACACCCATTTTCCAAGTGTACAGACAGAGTGGGCAGAGTTCTTTGAAGCAAGGAGTCATTAGTGGAAATCTAACACAGGTTTCCGCAGCATGCCTCACTGATCTCACCTGCCAACTCAGGTTTTCACAGCATGCCTCACCGATCTCACTTGCCAGCTCTGTGAGTACCAAGTTCGAAGATGAGGCTTCTCTCTTTCATGTTCAGGACAGTCAGCCTCTGGGACCTTCATGATGTAGTTTTTCCTTTTTTTCCTTTAGCATGTTTAGGTGGCAGAAATAAATGATACCTAGTTTTGCCATTGGATGGAAGGGCTGGGGATTTAGCTCAGTGATTAGAGTGCTTGCCTGGCAAGCACAAGGGCCTAAGTTCGATCCTCAGCACTGGAAAAAAAAAATACAAAAAAAACACAAAACAAACAAAAAAAAACCATTGGATGGAAGTGGAAGATAATAACAGTAACTAATACCTATGTTCCCTTTCTGTCCACCTGGCTCTGTGCCTTGTGACGTTTACAAACATTGCTTCATTTGATCCTTGCGATAGCTCTCTGACTTAGACAGGGAAGCCTCTTGCAGTGGTAAGAAAACCCAGCCCCAGAAAGGCCAAGTGATCTGTCCAAGGCTAACTGCCATGCAGCAGCAGAGCTGGACCTCAAACTCCAAAGCCTGACAGGTGACACCATCCACCTGAGAGCTGGAGAGTGGATGGAGCCAGAGAAGCTGGGCTGGCAGAGAAGTTCACCTGGAGGTCTTCAGATGCAGCCAGGGTCCTGACAGAAACATCAGAGAGGCATGTGGAGATGTGTGCCTCAGGCCAGACTCCACAGCAGGGATTAGGAAAAGGTGAGACACAAAAGGATTCCACTTGTTGCAGCATAAGACAGTTAGCATGACATTCAATTTACAGGCCTTTGGCAAGCCAGGAGTTGGGCTCACAGTGTCAAATCCTGGAGGAGAATTTATCACAGGGTGCTTCGAAGACAAAGTCCTAGACTCCACCCCAGACCCATTCAATTAGCCTGAGGGAATGTCAGTGGTACCTCCATTTTCAACAAGCCTCCAGGTAAGCCGCAGGAACTCTGAAGTTTAAGACTTACTAAATTCATATGCTGAGGTCCTATTCCCTGCTACCTCAGAATGTGCTCTTATTTGGAAAGAGGAAACTGAGTTAAGATGAAGTGATCAGAGTGGACACTGATCCAATAGGGCAAATCTGTAAGGAGACATGCATGAAGAGAAGACCATGTAGAGATGTAGGGAGATGACTGTTTACAAGCCAAAGGGAGAAGCCTGAAACAGACCTTTCCCCACAGCCCTGCTGACCTTGTTCTTGAACTTCTGGCTGCCAGAACTGTGACAATCGATTTCTGTTGCTTAAGTGGTTCCATTTGTGGTGCTTTATTACAGCGGCCTGTGCTGACTGATACACTGGCTCTACAGAGAGAAAAAGGCTCTTTCCAGTATATATGCCCCATGGGACTGGGGTGGACAGATACTCAATTCTCTGAGCCACCACTCAAAAATAGGAATAACATTCCACTTTCCAACAAGAAGAGAAGGTAAGGGCTCACATCAAGTTCTTGAGTAAAGTTATCTCAGCACAGGAGAAAAACCAGCAAGGATGACACAGTGTGTGCTTTCTGGGGCAGAGAGGGAGAAATGGAACAAAAAGATTAGGCCCTAGGAGCTGTGAAAGGTCGAAAGAAAGATTAAAAATCAAAAAAGAAAGAAAGAAAAAAGAAAATAGAGAAAGAAAAAGGGGGGAAAGGAGAAAGCAGGATCCTGAGAGATAATAGTTTTCACTCCTCGTTTGTTCCCAACCCACTGACTGATGCTGTAGGGGGTCTTCTTTTCTCTACCTGCAGGAGTTTGAAAAATAGGGCTACTGATATTCTGAGTGAGTGTGTTCTTTATGAAATAAATGCTCCTCGAAACTCTCAAACCATCTCCTGGATTCCCTGACATTTAAGGCTGTTCAGTGTGACTGCTGTCCCTGTTCCAGGGTCTCCTCAGGTTAGGCAGTGTGGCAGGAAGTGCTGCCAGCCAATTCACGGGCAGCCGTCTGGCCTCCCTAGTGACTGTGAGAGCCTTTTCCCTCGCCACAGAATTGTTAAGCCCTCATGCCCTGGAATCCTCGTTGGAAAGCAGAGCATGATGGAAGCATGTGGTGCTGTCTTCAGGTTTTCCCCCTGACTCAGGGCAGGGCCTGTTTCCTCCTCAACACTTGGCACATAGCAGATGATCAATGCAAGTGTGTTCATGTGAAGCTCTGTGAGTACACTGCTTTACCTGGGTCACTGTACTTGTCTGTCTTCCATTACTATAGTGGAATACTTGAGGCTGGAGAACTTGAAGAGTGGTTTATTTGGGCTCATAGTTCTGCTCCAGTGTCAAGGATTTATTTTGGTGATAGTCTTCTTGTTGGAGCCTACCAAGGTTATACAGGATGTCACATAGCACGAGACAGGGAGCATACAGGGTGTCTCTTCCGGTCTTTCTCCTCTTCCACCCCTTCCAACCAGGTTCCACCTCCAAACATGAGATTTCAGGGGGACATTTTGGATCCAAACCATATCAACGCCAGAGCTGGAAGGAATTCTGGTAACCATGCTGTCTACCTCTAATTTCACTGATAACAAAAACAAGGTTAAACAAAGCTCCATTGTCTCTCAGATAATTAATGACAGTGTGGCAACCACAGCCCCAGTGTCCAGAATTCCTACCCAGGATCCTTCTTTGACTCCAAAGCCAAACTCTAGTCACATGCCATCCTGGAGACTGGGAAGGGGAGGGAAGAAGGGGTTGCCTGGTCAGATTTATTTTCAAAACACAGAAAAGACTCTAAGCCCTTTCCCATCATTCAAATCCTTTGCATACACTAGTCCCCTGCCTCACACTCTCTGTGCCCACTCCCCCTACCTAGGAAACAGCTTTTTCTTCTTCAGATCTTAATTTAAACATCACTTTCCTAGAAAAGCTACTTTTGATTCTTCAGACTTCATTAAGACCTAATGACAAATGCTTTCCAACACCCTGCTTTTCTCTTTTGTAGTGTGTATAATTGCATAATTAGTGGGTAGTTTGCTGTTTGATGTCTGTCTGCTGCTGGTTCACAACCCACATGGAGACAGGAGCCGGGTCTTTCTCAGGTTTCTGTTCCCAGCACCTTACGGGGCCATACACACAGTCGGCAGTTGGCTGTCATTGAACATGTGATGATTTCATGGCTCAATTAGTGTATTGAGGACTTCAAAACATTGTGCAATAAAAAATTCTATGTAACATTGCTTTAATATAGCATTTTCCAGACTTACTGGACCATGGAACACTTTTTTTGAGAAACAATGACAATCCAAAAAATCAGACCTATCCATATAAGGGCACACTTCGGGAAACGCTGTGCTGGACTGTCCACAGACTGCCAAAGAAAACAAAAAACAAAAAAGCAAAGACACGAAACAACATTGGTGCTCCCCATCCTTACGTCCCAGAGAGAACTACATGTGACTTCTGAATTAGAGGTGGAAACAAGTTCAAACCACAGCCCCACGGCCCCCAGGGAAAATAAAGCACATGGCGGTCATCCCCTAATCTCCACCCTCCAATCACATAGATCTGCAGAAACCAGGACTCTCAAAATCAGAAGTGCTATCACTGAGCCGGGTTCAGTGTCAGACCAGAGGGCCAGCACCAGGAAACCAGGGGAAACAAGGCAGGAGCCATGTGGAGGGAGAAGAACCACAACGAACAGACATCTCCCATGTGTCTCTGTAGAGATCAGAGCCAGCAAAAGGACCACAGGCATGCCAGGGCAGAGCCCGCTGCATCCCAGCCTGCAGGGCAGTGACTTTACCAGCAGTGTGGGCAGTGGCTGGAGAAAGAGCAGGCACAGCAGGAAACCAAAAGGACCACAGCACAGATAGAAGGAAGCTCACAAAAGGAGGGCAGCCCAAGCAGGAGTGGGAAGTAGATCCAGAGCAACATCCAGCTCAGTGAGAAGGGGATGAAAAAAGACCTTTGGCTCTGTAAATAAAAACCCCACCCACGACCTTCGGAGAGCGAGGCCAAGCTGTTGCAGAGTATGGGGACAGGAGGGACACTGGCAGGCACAATGAGGGCAGGGCAGAGAAAAGACGAATGAAGTCATACCCACCCCCGAGCACAGAACAGGATACACAGTAGATGCTCAACGAATGTTCACTAATCCAGTGAATCATGTTTATTACTATTCTCGTTACTCGCAATGAGAGGAAGGGGGGCATGAGAGAGGGGAAATTAGCAGCAGAGCCTTCTCCTGGGGACAGAGGACAAGTAAAGGGCTGATATGACACCCCCCCCGGAAGACTGAGTCACCCGAAGCTGTTCCAGACAGAATAAAAGTTGTTCGCAGTGTGATGGTGTGTCGGGAGCACACCTGAGCCCTGCAGTGTCTGAGCAGAGGTCGTGTGGAGCCCTGTGGTCACCATCTCTCTCTACCACCTTCTTTGCAGGGCTGAGGGGTAGCAGGAGGAAGGAGTTCTGAGTCCCCAGGAAAGAAAAGCAGGTGTGTACTGACCTGTGCACTCTGGAGAGACCCTCCAGAGCATCATAGGCAACCTCTGAACTTCAGCAAATGCGAGCGAGAGACCAGCTGGATGTCATTCTGGGAAAAGGTGTGGGCATCCCAAGCCTGTCCTTAACCTTCCGGATTTCCCTGGGCCTATTAGGAACTTTCGTAAAGGTTACAGAATAAGCCCAGCGTGGTGCCACACACCTGTAAGTCCAGCTACTCAAGAGGTGGAGCCAGGTCCAGCTGGGAGGATTGTACGTTCAAGATTAGTCAGGGCAATTTAGCAGGACTCTATCACAAATTTTAAAAATAATTAAAAAGGGCCAAGGATCTGGTTCAGGTGCCTAGCATGCGTGAGGCTATGGGTTCGATCCTCAGGACTGCAAAAAAGTCACGTTACATACCTACTGCTGGGTGAGGTAGAGAAAGAATGTGTAGACAACTTTGAAAGATTTTAAGATCTTGGTTGAAAAATAAAAAAGCTCTGCTGGGTCATGATGGGGAGCAGTTTAGTAGAAGTTTGAGAAAAATAAAAAGGCCAATACTACCAGTGCCTACGCCCTAGAATCTGAATGGATCTTCTCCTTTGGCAACGATGGCCTTGGAAGACTGAGAAGCCTCCCCGGGGAACCCTGAGCAGAGGGGCCGGTGGGGCTGGACTTCGCTCGGCACTGCTCCAGTCCTCTAGGAAGAAGTGTCAGTCAAAAGACAAAAGCTGAGCAGAAATCAAGACTCTATTTTTGGTCCCCCGTATACATTTGCGTTAAAATTCCCCCAACCACAGAAGTGATGACTTTGCATCATAGACATGGAAGCACCACTGGGGATGGGTGGGGTGGAATTGGCCCTGAATGAAGAATTGTCCTTTCATACCCAGAGCTGGCACGGTGGGAGAGAAAGGAAGGTCCAGCTGGCACCAGGGAACAAGGAGGGCTGTCTGTGCTCCAGCACCACCCAGCAAGCAGGCTTGGAGTGTAGGGCAGAAACAGAGGGGCCGTCTTTGTGTCAGACCTCCCCCTGGGCTGTACTCCCTCCCCTGGTCAGAATGAGCCAACCAAGAGCCAGAGACCAGCAGGAGCCAGAAGGGAAGGTCTGTGGAGGTTCTTGACTCAACCAAACCCACAGTGGAAATGCACTGTCTCCCTTTCTTTCTGAAAGACCAATCAAGTCTGCCTGAAACACCCTGTCCCGTCTAAGAGAGAAAGAGATAGACAGACAGGAAGAGATAGATAAAAAAGGAAAAGATTACTAAGAATAACTTTTCTCTTCCTCTGTAACTGATTTAGGAGGGACTGATTGGAACCGAAAAATGTGACTGGAGAAAAACTAGTAGTAATAGATGTAGCCAAAATAAGAAGAAATGCTCGACACTTGAGACAGGAAAGGGCATGGTGAAAGCAGGAGTTGGGGTCAGGTACAGAGGAGACCATTTGCAGGTCCTGTCAGAGTGCAGAGAAGGTCAGAGGAAGCCAGTGGGAAAGGATGGAGGGAGAGTCGTGGTCAAAACTAATTCTCAGCCCTGAACTGAGCTCACCTGGGCTTGGAGTAAGACACAGCCAGCCAAAAACAAAGACATGACAGGGCCCAGGGCAGGGAACCCTCGATGGGGGTGCAGCTCTTCTCAACAGTGTGTCTAGACAGAAGGACAATTCCCAGTTAAGTTGATAAAGAGGCAGGAGGGGGAGGGAGCCAGCAAGGCCAGGGCTGGTTTCCTCTTTCTGGGTCCTACCAGGTGAGAAAGCTGGGCCTAGATTGTGAGGTCGGACCAATTCAAGGGTAAGCTGGTTCTTGCTTTACAGAAGCCTGATAGGCTACAAGTTGGTCAATCTTGGCCTGTGGGCTGAGAGCGAAGCTCATTTATTTATTCAACAAATATTTATGCAACACTGCTCTGTGCTAAAGTCATTCTCTGTGTCACTTCCTTTTAAAAATAAAGTCTTTCAGAAAGTTACCACCTGACCTGAGCTGTCATCTTGGGGGAAAGGAGCAAGACAAGAAGCTGTGCCCACACTGGGGTGAAAGCCCGGAAACTGCTTGCTCCAGAAACTTTGAAAGGAACTCCTAGGGAAGAGAAGGAGAGAGCTGTGGCCAACACATACCTTGGAGGAAAGCCCAGCACAGGGCAAGCCTCAGCCAGGATGGGCTTGTGTGACATGCAGGCATCCTTGGAGAGTCCAAGAAATGCTCAGGAGACCTCAAAGAAGCAATTCTTTTAGTAAAGCAAGACTTCAAATGCAGCCATATTGCATCTGAATATATACGTGTCCTCAATGGGGGTGATGTTTGGGGGCCGTACCCATTGCAATAATGGAAATAACAGTCCCTTTCAGAAGAAATAGAAGAGGGCAAGAGGAATGCATTTCCAACACAAAAAAAAACTATTGTTTTCCTCTGACAAAAGTTCAGAGAATCTCAAATTTTCTATCACAATCAGTCATAAATACATCTAGAACTACCGAGACTATAAAATGGGGAAGTCTGTACTTGCAGGCAGCCCAGAATGTAATTTGCACTGGGGCGCATTTTGCCGGTCGGCTGTCCTGAGGAAGCTCACCCAGAGGAGACGAGGTGAAGGAAAGGAACTGAAGACACTCTTCCAGTGGCACCCAGACAGCTGAGCTGTCGCCAGCGAGCAAGGAGGCCCCAGTGCTGAGGAGGTCTGCCAGCAGCTCTCTCTTCTGTCGTGTGTTCTATCCTTCTGCAGAATGAGTTTTATACTCGGCCTGTGGGCTGAAAGTGCAGCTCACTTATTTATTCAGCAAATATTTATGCAGCACTGCTCTGTGTCACTCCATGTGCTGATATCATTCTCTGTGTCATGCCGTCTTAAAAATGAAGCCTTTCAGAAAGTTACCACCTGACCTGAGCTGTCTCTTGAGGGAGAGGAGCAAGACAAGAAGCTGTGCCCACACTGGGGTGAAAGCCCGGAAAGCCCTCCTATGCTGTCAGCCCACAGGCCCACACAGATCTCAAGTGTTCATGATAACTTCCCTTCTGTGTGGAAAGCAGAAATTACTCTCATCACTCCCAGGCAACCCAAGTCACCTTAGCGACGTCTCAGACATTTTGCGTCCATCAGATCAGGGTTGCCCTCCCCTGCTTCTCTCCAGGAGTGAACAGCGCCGGGTGAACAGGGGCTATCTTCTTCTTTTTTTTTAATTTAATTTTATTTTAATGGTACATTTTAGATGTACATAGTGATAACATTGGTCATCTTGTCTCCTACGTGCCTCGTGAAGCACCAGTTGCTCTGGCAGAGGTGGCTTCTCCCAAGCTTCCTCCCGGGCTTTTCCCAGAAATCAAGGCACAAGTCCTTTCTGTCTCAGATCCTCCCAAACCTATCCTGAATCTGTGTGTGTGTGTGTGTGTGTGTGTGTTTTAATTGTGGTAAAATACACATGACATAAAACCTACCAGTTAGTGGCCTTATGCATCACATTGTATGTAACCATCGCCATCATCCATATCTAGAACATTTTTATCTTACAAAACTGAAGCTCTGTGTTCAATAAACAACTCCCCCTTTCCTCTTCCTCTGGCAACCAACATTCTACTTTCCTTGTGAATTTGACAACTCTAGGTACAGCAACAAGAACGGCCTGCAATAAGTGAAATCATACATTATTCATCTTTTTGTGTCTGGCTTATTTCACTTAGTGTAATGTCCTCAAGATCCATCTATGTTGCAGCACCAGACATGATTTCTTCTTTAATGGAAGAAAGGAATAATTATTAGTGGGATTATATTCCACTGTGGGTTTATACCACATTTTCTTTTTCCATTTATCTGTTGATAGACATTCACACTTGTATTTGCTTTGAGCTATGGCATATAATGTTGCCATAAACATTGGTGTGCACATACCTCATCGAGTAAATTCTTGCCTTTTTTTTTTTTAAAGGGGGACAGGACTCATTAAGTTACTACGTTGCCCAGCTGGGCTCAAACTTGTGATTCTCCTGCTTCAGCCTTCCAGAATGCTGGGATTACAGGCATGTACCACCACACCTGGCTCAAGTTCTTGTTTTCAATTATTTTGGATATATATCCATCCAGAAGTAGAATTGCTTGATCATGTAGTTTAATTTGGGGGGAAGAGCTATACTGTTTTTCACAGTGCTGCACCATTTTATATTCCTATGAATGATGCATAAGATTTCTAATTTATTCATTTTCTCACCAATACTTGTTATTTTATGTTTTGCTTTTACTCCTCTCATTCACCTTTTTTTTTTTTTTTTTTTTTTTTTTTTTTTTTTTTTTTTTTTTTTTTTTTTTTTTTTTTTTTTTTTTTTTTTTTTTTTTTTTTTTTTTTTTTTTTTTTTTTTTGGCAACAGGATCTACCTATGTAATCCAGGCTGAACTTGAACTCACTATGTAGCCCAGGCTGACCCTGAACTCTCACGATCCTCATGCCTTCTGGTATTATAGACGTGTACCACCCAGCCTGGTGTTTGGTTTTTGCTTTTGATGATAGTTGTCCTAATGGGTGTGAGGTGGTTTCTCACTGGGATCCTATCTTGAATTAAAAAACAAAACAAAGCAAACAAACAACAACAACAACAACAAAACAAAACAGACTTCTGGTCCATGCAAGATCCTACCAGAGAAAAAGCCCCTCTTGGGATAACCATATCAGAGTCTCAGTCTATTCTCTACCATCTGGATATCATTTTTATGTCTTCTTCATGGGAAATATAGCTCTTACATCATAGGTTCTTCTACTTCTATTGTTCATTTGGCAGAGTTTTCATGCCAGGAAGCAAAAAGAGTGAGTAGGAGGCCTTGCAGGGCCTGAGGTGGACAGTCCCCTGGGCTGGGAGCCAGTGGCTCTGCAAACACAGTGCCATCACGTTTCACACATGCTGCAAAATGGAAAAAGTGGGGAAGCTTGGCTTACGCATAAATGTTGTTTGCTGAGTTCTTTGGCCTTTGCCTCTTAGCATTCAAAATTAAACTTTTACAACTCTAAAATCCTTCCCATTCAAAGAAGCTCAACTCTTACACATGAAATGGGCCTGGATTCTTAAATCATGAACTCTGCTGTGAGATCAAGTATTACTTTGAAATTCACCAACTGCTTGGTTCTGTCTGGGTTGTCCTGTGATGTCACTTTGCTCTGGCGTATGACTGTCCCCAAGGCGACACAGGCAATCTATGGTGACGGCCTCCTCCTGTCCCCAGCACACTGGAAGGGCATCCTCACCCTCTTGCACTGGGCAGGTGTGTCTTTTAACTCCAAGGTCCTCTTTTCGAAGGCCAAGGAGGCTGCCTCCTCTGGCACAGCAGCCAACATGGTGACAGCATGGTTTCCCAAAAGAAGAAAACATAAAGAGAAACAGTCTGGGTGCTGTAAAAAAATAAGAAAAGAGAATGAAGTCTCTTTGTGGCAGGGAAGCAGCTGGCAGAAAGGGAACCATCTGGGAAGCTCTGCACCTGATTCACCACCTCTGACAGACAACATGTGCCCTTAGAGGTCAGTGGCTCATCCTTTCTGTCTGCAGAGCAGGCACTAAGCACACTACTGCGTGTGTGCTGGAAATGGATGAATAATCAGCGCATCCCACTGAGGGTGGATGCCCTACAATGCAGAATCGGGAGAGGGGCTGAGCATTGATCACTGGGAAGTGGGACAGACACATCAGAGCACTCCATTTCAGCACTGGATTCAGACACGCTCTTAAGGGCATCCGAGAAGGATACGCTCTAAGAAAGGGAAGAGGCAGGCTGAGTAGTAAGTTTCTGTCACTCATTGAAAGCCTCTCTACTCTTCAAGCAAAGTTCCCTAGTGTGTCAGTAAGGGAAAAATAAAAAAAAAGCCCTTTCTTTAGGCAAACTCGAAATCCTAAAAATGTTCCATCTTAAAGAACCCTGAAACATCTTCTGGTTTAGCGGTCTTCAAAGCTGGCTTGAATTAAATAAGGAGAATCCAATCAAATTTTGGATAGAACCCAATGCCTAAGAAAGATAAGAGTGGAACTGTTTAGGGTGAGCTGAGGTGAGGACCTGTCTACTTGGGGCTCAGCTCTGTCCCCTTGCAATTCACAATCCTAAGCCTTCTCTCCGAAGCCCTCTGCTTCCCAGTGAAAACATCCCCATTAGCAGGATTCTCACGTTTGATAAGTGAGGAGACATGTCTAGAGAGGTTAGATTCCCAGCCTACATGTCTTGTATCAGGCTCTGTTCTTTTCTCTTTGCATCACACCAAGAATATGTGATAATGGTGTTATGGCTGTGGTGACGAGAAAAGTCATAGAGGGTAAGTATGGTCTCACAGAGAGAACACCAAAGACGGATGGGAGGGGAAAAAATCAAAAAAAGACTCAAGCATGTCTGACTGAAGGAGGTCAGAAGCAGTTTCCTCAAATATAAAAGACAGTGCAAACAAAAGGAAAGACACCTTTGTCCTACGAGTTGGGAAGAAGATGGAAGATAATGTTTTGTTCTGTGTTGGTCCCTTGGGCAAGAGGACCACATTTCCTATGTTAGAAAGGGGCTTAAATTACTGAGATTACCTAATACCTAAATAGGCACTTCGTAAAATGATCTTTCTTACCTCAGTGCTAATCTAACCTCCATGTTACCATGTCTGGGTCTTCCTCTGGAAGTCTTGCTGCTCAATCTATGTAATGTCTGGAATGGTTAATCAGTATGGTAAAGTTGCTGTGATCTGAGATGTCCCTGTACCCCTCTGCCCATCCTCATCTCTGCCACTGTGATGGTTAATTTTACATGATTTGACTGGGCCGCAGGGTACCCAGATGAAACATTATTTCTGGGTATGTCTGTGAGAGTGCTCTGGAAGAATTAGCATTTGAATCAGCAGATCAGTTGTGTAGACTGCCCTTCTCGATGTGGGTGGCATCATCCAATCTGTTCAAGGCCAGAGTAGAGCAAAAGGCAGAGGAAGGGGCATCTGTTGCTTTTTCTTCCTGCTTCTTTGCTTGAGGTGGGATCTCTCATTTCATCTTCTCCTGCCGTCGGCCTGGGATTCACACTTCTGGCTACCTTGGTTCTCAAGCCTTCAGATGGGGACCAAATCACACAATCAGCTTTCCTGTGTCTCAGGATTACAGAAAGCAGATAGTGGGACTTTTCATTCTCCCTAAGCACATGAGCCAGTTCTCATAATCCATCTTATATACTTCACATACATTTTCTGTTATTTCTATTTCTCTGGAGAACCCTAATATGGTGATATTTTCCCTAGTTATCATGCATACAGAGGACATCTTCCAAATGTTACCCACCAAGGCTATACATGCAGTATAGTGTAAGATATCCAGGGGGTTACTGACTTTAGACTTTGTGGATCCAAGTCAGCTACACCAACAGATGCTTTCTAAATCTGATCCAAAGTCATACCCTTTGTGTTTAAAATCTCCCAAGAGCTGGAGGGGCACTGTTTCTGGAGACATTATCACAATAAGTAACACAGGCCATCAAAAACATTCCTAGGATCCAGGCATGGTGGTACAATCCTGTAATCTCAGCACTTGGAGACTGAAACAGGAGAATCACAAGTTCCAGCCCAGCCCAGGCAACTTAGCAAGACCCTGCCTCAAAATAAAAAGAGTTAGAGATGTAGCTCAGACCAAAGGCCCTGGGCTCAACCCCCAATACAACAACAACAACAACAACAACAAAAATATATTCCTAGCCTTTGACCTAGAGCTTCCACTTCTAGTAATTTATCCAAGAGAAATGTTGGAAGATGTACAGAGATATTTATGTTCATTGTGGCATTTGCAATATTAAAAATTAGGAATCATTTTAATGGCTGTCAAGAGAGACTGGTTGAATAAATTATGACTAAGCTACATGATAAAATAGCATGATGCTATTAAGGTCATTTGTAAGAAAATATTTGGAGTCATGGAAGTATTTATAATTACTAGGGAAAAGGGCAGGTAACAAAATAGCATAATATAGTATATTATTCTAAGTTTACATTATATGTTTAAAATATATATTTAGAAAACACAGGTAACTTGAGTATAAACTGGGACCTCTCTATTTCTCAAGATCTACTTATAATAGATTTGATCACCAATTTGATTTTGATCACCAGCAACGAATATGATCACCAAGTCCATGAGATTATAGAAGGTTAAAGCCATTCCCAAGATTCTTTTGATTCTTATGTATGAGGATGAGGCAGAAAATACTTTTGTTATTATGACTGTGCCAGGTTGCCCAAATATGAAATTCAGGCTCATATTTAATTTATGCAGATACACAATTATACACAGACAGCCACACAGAGAGACAGACAGACAGACACATACACACTAGCATGAAGCATTTGGATATGTGGAAGGATAGCGAAAGGGACAGAGGAGCTTACATGTCAACCGTGTAAATCACTTTTAATTGTACCTTAGACTTTAGTGCATCAAATGCCTTTGAACTCTGCCAAGTTCTTCAGTTCACTAAAATTCAGTTTATTCAACATGCAGTCTACATAAATTGTAAAGTGGAAACTTAAAAATAAACATGGAAACTTAAAAAGGTAAAGGCTTTACAGTATCATAGGAAAGCAAAGTGCTGTCAGGAAAGCAATGGCGTGACAAATCTGGGTATGCCTGAACACCCACATCCAGTTCACATGGCGATTGTTGTCCAGACCCCCATCCTGTATTAATTATATTTAATGCTTCACACATTTAGACCAACAATAGAAAAAAATAATCAACTCAGCCCAGGTGACAAAGCTGGCGCAGCCCATCTCCCACATAATGTCCCATCATTAAGAATGAAAGGAATACATTCAAAAAAGAGAATGAAAACTCTAGTCCAAATGAATGAAAGAAATTTGCCACCAACATACCTGTTACTAAAAGAAGAAAATGGTGGTGCTTTTACTGCCTGTAAGATAGTTCTTCAAAGCATCATATACTTTTCAAAAACAAAAATCAGAGGATCTGATGAAAGAGTTGAAATCCCACTGCTCTTGACCTAAATTTCAGCCTCCTCCCACCCCCTGCCCTGCCCCAGCACTGCCAGCCCTCAGCTCTGTGTCACCCGGAGGCTCAGGATCCCAAAGTCATATTGGGGCTGGGATCACAGGGACCCTGGATCAGAGAGAGTAGGTGTTTTGCTTTGTCTTGCCTCTCTGTACAGATGCTGTCTTTGGATTTGACTTTCTAACCCTCTTATTTTTGCCCATTAAAGTGTCCTTTACATTTCTTTCCTGTCATCTACAGCTGGTCAATACAACCAGTGACACAGAATTCAAAAGAGCCTACATTATCTTCAAAAGCCCTTAGCCACTGATTCATCTAGCATAGTCTGTGCCGCTCAGCTTGGTTAGGCCACCCCCATGTGTCTCTAGAGGGAACTACCATTCAAGATCTTTGAAATCTCATCATCACTTTGAATCAACAATCCATATAAATTTTTTTTCTACTGACATTGCGCACTCACTACATCTAAAGCATCAGGGTGGCAGACACAAAAGTGATTGAGGCATCGATCTCAAGATCTCCCTAAGATACTTGCGGTTTCTCAGGGGAGAGCAGATACATAGGGGAAAAAAACTCTTAAAAAAAAAGAAAGCAACAAATTCCTTTGATTATCACAGCAGATGTGCTCTGAAGGCTAGAAGAAGGCAAAATTTATTCCAGCTTGAGGGCATCTGAAAGATTTCAGGAATGTGACATTTGATGTGGAGTGAAGACGGGTCATGATTTAAAGTCACTCATTCATGAGCTATCTTACACAGTACTGAAGTCATCAAGGTAGAAAGCATGGGGCCTGCAGAAGGAATAGGATGAAGTTTTGTGCTTTTGAATCTTTGGTCTATACAGGGTATTAATGTAAATTAGGATTTGAAAGGCGATGGGTTTATGTGTCAAACTAAAGAACTTGAACTTCTCTAGGTGATGTAACAGGAGCCAGAGAAGAAATTTGAGCAGAGGTATGATGTCCATTTAATCTTTTTCTTATTCAGCAGTGTCATCCAGTAAATAATAGCATGCCTATCTGTGCCAGGTGCAAGGTTTGGGTGCACAGTAGTGAGGGAAAAAAAAGTTTTGACAGCATTGGTCTTGCTGTCAAAACTTACAGGGGAATCAGAAGAGAAATGGTCAAGAAATGGATACAAACACACACCTGGTTTTAAATGATGATTACATAGATGAGGAAAAGGAACAAGATCCTATTAAATCATAGAGGGGATAGGGACTTCACAAAGACTGGGGGTCAGAGAAGTTGTCTCTAAGAATGTGGTATTTCTGGAAGTGGGACCTGAACTTTTGGAAGTGGGTGATGGCCAAGTGAAGATTAGAGAGATGAATCTTCACACTGATGAAAAGGCGCAGAAGCAGGAAGGTGTGGGGTGGAGTTCCACAGACTGGAAATCAACTCATACATGCATAGAGTAGAGGGTGGTTTGGTCACAGGGTATAAAGTTCTGTTTATAATAGAAGAACAAGTTCTGGAGACCTAATGTAAGGCAAGAAGAATATAGTTAATAATACTGTAGTGTTATGTGAAATTTGCTGAGAGAATATATCTTAAATGTTCTCATAACACACACAAATGGTAGTCATACAAGGTGATAGATATGTGAGCTTGATTGTGGTGATCATTTCATAATGTATGCATGTATCAAAATATTACATCACACATCTTGAATATATACAATTTTGATTTGTCAACTCAATAAAACTAGAAAAGGGGGTGGTGGTTGTGAGCAGAAAGAGGAGCAAAGGGGCAGAGTGGCAGGGTTCTACAGAGGGAAACTGGCACTGCTGGCCTTCCAAGCCATGGCAAGGAGCCTGGTTTTAAGTGCCATCAGGAGCTGCTGACAGCCTGATCCACATTTAGAAATATCATCAAGGAACAGTGCAGAGGGGCATGGGACCCTGTTACTTACAACCACAGTGCTGTGAAGCACGCACAACACATCATTAGTGTGTATCATTTTTTCATATCCCTCACTTGAAGTTACTGAGTTTGTTTCATTTCAGGCATATGAGCAAACTCAAGAACCTGTACTAAGTTAAGTGGGAATAAAAGGAAGTTCATTCCATCCATGCACACTCCCCTCCATTAAGTCTCTAAATTAATTTTCACCCAGCTTGAGGCATGAGTCTTTGTAAAGAAATTTAAGTTTGCAAAAAAATTTGGGTAATGACTGTTGGATTATACACAAAATATAAAATAATGAAACTGAAGCACTGAAAAGCATGCACAGCTGTATGCAGCCACAAAATTTTGAGGTCTTTCTGGTTAATGGGTGCTTGGGCCTCCTAAGGCTTTTGGGCATTGGGAGACAGACACAGGGAAGAAAATGAGACTGGAAAGCCAGAACTAGAGGATCAGCCAGACACCAGAGGGATCCCCACTGAAGCTATGTTCCCACATCTTCCCCATCACACCTCTAAACCATGCCATCACATGTCTGTGTCAGACAGGTGTGGAATAAATTTTTTTTTAAAGTTCAAAAACCACTCCATAAGCAGCTAAAAATCTGCCTTTTACTTTTCTTTCTCTGCACCCTGAGGAGGTCTAAATCTTCCTTCACTCCTACATCAAACCCGAGACACCAGGCTCCCTAGAACTGTCTTTTTATTCTGCTTTATTTCTGCAACATTCTGCCAAGTGTGTGTGGGTCTTTAAAGGAAATGTGAAAAGATAGCAAAGACACATCTGTACAGCAAAGACATGTGGCAAGGGGAAGGCTCACATAAATCAAAGCCGGGGAGAAGCCTGCTAGCAACCTGGAAATCAAATTGTGTAGGGGAGAAGGGTCGTGTGGAAAACAAATTAGAAGGGCACTGAACAAGAGAGAAAGAAAGACAAGCAGTCCCTACAAAAACTAATGAGGGGCTGAAGAGGCCTGGAAAAGCAGCCTGAATTTGAAAAGAGCCTCACTGCATAAGGATGGACTAGCATTTCAGCAAGTTATATCAACTCATGGCTGGATAATGTAATGGCTGTCCATCTGCACTTCTTTGTGTGTTTTCCACTCTCAAAACAGGGCTACGGGCTCTGAAAGAAACTAAGGACACAGGAGGGCAGTCATAGAAACTTAGACGAGGATCAAAGTCTCCACCCACAGTACCATCCTTTATCTGACCTTCAGCCTCAACTCCAAGGATTCAACTTTAGTGCAAACATGACTGGCCAAACCTCTTTGAACTGGATTAATACTTACCTACGTATGTTAATAGAGATGGCATAAGCCAAAGTACCAAGTATAGGCACTGGCATTGAGTGGGGGGGTTCTACTAAGAGCAACTGTTATTATTATTAAGTAGAATTTAGAAGCAAGTGAAGTTGTTTCCAAAACTTCATTTAATCCACGACCTCCTGGTTCTAAGTGTGCTGCCAGTTTCTTCCTTTCCTCAAAATCTTATACACTCTGCCCTCCATATCTATAAGTTCCACACCATGAATTCAACCGACCATGAGTTAAAAATGTTTGAGGGGAAAACTGCAGGAAGTACCAAAAAGCAAAATCTTTGCTACATTGAGTATTGTGCTAAATCCACGTGAATAAAGTGATATGTAGGTATTTGGTGTTTTAAGTAATCTAGATATGATTAAAAGTGTGCTGGCATGTGCATGTTAATCCCAACTACTCAGGAGGCTGAGCTAGAAGGATCACGAGCTAGAAGGATCACAAGTTAGAGACCAGCCTGGGTGATTCGGCGAGACCCTTGGGTTGTAGAGATGTAGTTCAGTGATAGAGCATCCCTGGGTTCAATATATGAGGATGTGTGTAGGTTATATGCAAATACTATACTATTTCATACAAGGAACTCGAGCAGGCACAGATTCGGGTATGTGCGGGGAGTCCTAGAATCAATTCCATGCAGATATCAAGGGACAACTATACACTGGTTTTCTCTTGTATTCTAACTCCTATGTTGAGATGAAGCAATTTCTTTATTTTCTCCCAACCAAATCTACAGTCCTGGGGCTGGGGATTTAGCTCAGTGATTAGAGTGCTTGCCTTGTAAGCATAAGGGCCTGAGTTCGATCCCCGGCACCACCAAAAAAAAAAAAAAAATCTACAGTCCTCCCAGTGAAACTAATTTTAGCAAGGTAACAGATGTTCTCCAGCAGTGGACTTAGACCCGTAATGGTGATCATTTTGATCAAGCTTTTGGATCTTGCATGCTGTGCATCATCTGTGGCATTCGGCATGTCCAAGAGGACAGATACAAGTCCCAGCACAAGCTCAGGTATTCTAGATATTTAATTTGAGCTGGCAATGTAGCTTAGTGGCATGGTGCTTGCCCAGCATGCCAAAGGCCCTGGATTTGATCCCCAGAACAGGAAATACACACACACACACACACACACACACACACACACACACACACACATACAAATAAATTATTAAAATTTAACTTTATATATGAACTTAACTTATATTTCAATCTCCCACTCTGCCTAGTCGCAGAAAATCTAGGCCAATTTAAACTTGTATCTCCAATCCCTGAATAATAAGCATGGGTCACTTCTTAATTCCAAGGCACTGTACTTGGGTGGTCACGGTAATCATTAGGATTGTTTGCAAAGACCCTGCTTCCCTTCTTTGAAACACACAAGAGGGGTGTATTACCCACAACCTGAAGTTCAATGTGGCCACAGGATTTACTTTGACAAATGAAACATGAGAGCAACTAGCATTTCCAAGAGAAATTTTAAGTTCCATCTCACCCTTCTCTTCATTCCTTTTCCCCCTTTCCCTCTGCCACAGAAATTGGACAATGTCCATCAGGACCCCAGGCAAGGATAGTGCTGATTTGACACAGAGTCATTAGCTGATTTTCAGTATACACAGCATGGCACTAGATATGTAGCAAGAGTGAGAAGTGAGTCTTTGTTGTTTGAACCACTGAGATTTGCTTTTGTAATTGTTTTTGTTACCTCGTCATATTCTAGCACTAACTTCCTTCAACTAGGATCAATAGTACAAAGAACTGGTGTCCAAGACTCTAAAACATAGAACTTTGGGGGACATTTCAGATCCAATTATAGAACTCACGATGTCATTCATGTGTAATATTGTTCCTGCTTCATCTTCAACATGGCAATCTATATACTATTTCTGAGCCCTTCTCAGAGGTCAGGGACCATTCTATTGTCACAACCTCTCAGCAGGTCATGTGAAACTCTATGTGGCATTCAGACACTACATACCCATCTATTCAGACATTACATATGACTTGGAGTCTCACAACTTCCCTGAAGTTCTACCAACAAAAAAAGAACAAGACTGCCTCCATCCTAGCTAGGGCTTCCCACCATTTTCATTCTCCCCCAAGGGGATTTTGTCCACCCCCTTCCTAAATCCCCACAATAGTTACCCTCTTCCTTTTCCTGCAAGTCTTACTTGACCTCCTGTCCCTAACCCTGAGAAATCTTAATCTTGCCTCCGGATGGATGTTCTGATTTGTTAGATTGTTCCCCCAAAGTGTTATACCTATTTTTTTGTTCTTTCCACCTCCCAAGTACTGAGCTTTCACATCTCAAAAGCCAAGAACTGCTCCTTTATGTCTCTTAGTTCTGTTGGATACCATTTCTTCCAGACAATGAATGAAGAATAACCCACCCCTTCCAGAATGGAATTGTTACTAGATAGAGTGGCAGGTGTGTGTGTGGGGTGTCCCTAGGGAGTTGTTTCCAGGTGATTGGTATCCCAAAGAATTGAGCAGGACACTCAGAATGAATATCAAGAACAAGTTTATTTAAAAAGAGTAAACAAAAGAAGTGAAGGTCACTCCTCAGGGTGGGAGCAGGCCAGTGAGAAGAGCTCATTGCCCAGTACTGAAAAGCACTGGGTCTCATGAGGTCCTGGAATTATAGGAGAGCCTATAAACTGAGGACTGATGGGAGTCAATGGCCTACTGGGATGCCTCACTTGGCCTACTCATTGGGAGGGTGAATTTTGGACCATATGAGGTTTTTAGAGGAAGTGTAATGGCATCTGAAGCCAACAGAGGAGGAGGGGTGGGGGAGGTCAAGATCAAAATGCAAATAAGGTTGGAGGCAGGCCAGGGTCATGTACTCTTGGGTTTGTGCATGCGCCTGGGGTGACCTTTATCTATCAGTTTTCTAGTATTTCGACAGAGTCATCTTTGCTTATGCTTTTTGCTGTTTACTTGTCCTTGCGCTACCTCCTATTTCAGAATAGGACTAAGGAAATGGAGCAGAGGGGTGGTAGAGTGGTAGTGATCACAACTGGTATTTCAAATATCGTCCTTTACATGGCATCTTGTCCAATTATGAAGCTGAGGAATCCAGTCTGCGACCATTTTAAACCCTTATGGAATTTCAGTGGCCCCATTTAAGTATGTCCTTTGTATAACTGTTATCCTTGCAAAACTTCACTGTGGGAAAAGGTGCAAGGACCCTGGGATGGCATCTCCCCTAGAGACAGTAAGTTC
Source organism: Hystrix cristata (assembly GCA_004026905.1). Taxonomy (NCBI): domain Eukaryota; kingdom Metazoa; phylum Chordata; class Mammalia; order Rodentia; family Hystricidae; genus Hystrix; species Hystrix cristata. Next base: position 424 of record PVJO010008930.1, on the reverse strand, counting down.
CTGACCCCTGTGACCATTTATTCCATGCCCCCTCCCACAAGTCTCCACACTTTGGGAATTAGACACTTGCAGGAAGTGACTATCAAATAGCAATGAGGATGTTCTCACCCTGCTAAGCTCTCCACTGTCAGCCACTGAGATCCCACAAAGGGCTGCAGCCCATCCTGGGTGCGTTTCAAAAAGCCACACTAGTTCGGTTAGAAACAAAGGAGCTGAGCCACTCCTATCCCTTCATTCAACTGTAAACATTACACCACCCCTAACAGTTTCCCAGGCTTCCATAATCCTAAAACAGGGAAGCTGTGTGAGCCACCTCCCTGCTCTCCATTCAACCGTAAACACAAGACCACCCTGATGATTGTTCAGGTTTAGCCTTAGGAGGTCGTGAGGATTGTGGACATCAGAAAAGAGAGACAGCGGGAGG
>PVJO010008929.1:27373-72323 GCA_004026905.1 Hystrix cristata | reverse complement strand
CTGAAGGCAGGTAGCCCGGATGAGATACAAGGGACAGATAGGGGCGTGTCTAGGCCCCTTTTGCTGCCCTTGCTGGCTTCTACCTGTCTGCCAGGCCACCCACCCTGCCTTGGACCCAGCCGATTATGGATTGAAACCTCTATGAACTGTGAGCCAAATAAACCTTTCTTCCCCTAACTTTGGGTGTCGGGTATTTTGTCTCAGCGACGGGAGAGAAGTAACGAAGGCAGGGTTTGACCCCTCCTCCTCAGTGTGATTCTGCTGTACAAATATCTCTGGCAAAAAGTCTCTGCGGCCACCCACTCAGCACCCCTCCTGTCCCTCAGGAGCTCTCAGTAAACCTTTCCTTCTCTTTACCTCTTTTGTTCTTCAGTGTTGGGGGACACAAGCTCAACATGTCTAAAAAGTTGGGAGGTGCTTCTCTATCACAATTGAAAGTTGATTTTATACATGGTGTGTGACAAGGGTCCAATTCCGTTCTTCTGCACATGGATAGTTTCTCAGCATCACTTACGTGTGTTTTGAGACAGCATCTCACTACAGTTCAGACTGGCCTTGAGTTCACTGTGTACCCCAGGGTGACCCTGAACTCATGGCACTCCTCATGCCTCAGCCTCCTGAGTGCTGGGATGACAGGCACGTGCCACCAGGCCTGGCTCTTGGGATCATTTATGGAAGATCCCTTTTTCCCAGTGTTCTTGGCACTTTTAAAGAAAATCCGTTGACTGTAAGAGTGTGCATTTATTTCCGGGCTTTTTCTGTGCACACAGGAAACAAAGGGACAGGGGCAGACTCCAGGGCCTTGTGTCCACTAAACACTCACTCTCCCCCTGGCTACACCCGCACCTGTCTGGACATCGGTCCTGCATGTTCCTGTACTTAAGTCCCGGCCCCTTTTGGTGGGGTCTGTAGGGTTTTTGCCACGTAAGATCATGCTGTCAGCAGACGACCTCCCTTCCTCCTTCCCACGCGGATGGCTTCCATTTCTTCCTCCTGTCTAACTGCTCCCGGATAGGACCTCCAGTGCCATCCACCAGCAGAGGCAAGAGTGGCATCGCCATCTTGTTTCTGATCCTCCAGGAAGAGCTTTCAACTTCTCACCGTGGAGTACACCATTAGCCACAGGCACGTGGCGGTGAGGCCCACTTTTTCTTCAGACACGGTCTCGGTAGGTAGTTGGGGCTGGCCTTGACCGCAGGTAGCCAGGTGTGCCACCACCCCCAGCTGACTCAAGTATTTCAAAATCTAGGCAAGTCTTGTCATGTGATCAAGTAGTACAGCACTTCCTTCCTGCGTCCACACTCTGTGCCCAGGGGCATCACGGCAGCTGAGACAGAAAAGCTGAGGCAGCTCTTCCAACGCTCACTCCTGGCCTTCCTCTCAGACCAGCTACAGAGGTTCTGCTTCCGCTCCTGCCCCAGGGCCTCAAGGGTGTCAGCCCCTCACAGCATCAGTGCCCATTGCAAAGAACGTAGGGTTTATTAAAGATCATTCATCATCAACAGCACTGATCCCGGGAACAAAACAGGTGAGAACAAAAGCCAACTGACATTCTGACCCTCTGAACTGAGACCAGAGACTCAGCTCTATCTCTTTAGTGTCCGAGTCTGGGAACAGCATCCCACGTGGAAGCCTCAGGCACTAAGACTGTGGAGCCCGAGAAGCCAGGAACGTATCACCCCAGGCGCCCCACCTACCATGGAAGTCGCTGCGTTCCTGACCTTCATCGAAGACCAAGATCAGCACACTGGACACAGCTCTCCCACTGAGGCAAATCAGACGCTGGGATTCAAACAGCGCGGGCCCAGGAAGGGAGCCAGGGACAGGCCAGAGGGAACGCGTCAGGTGTCCCGGGCAGTGTGTGCAAGCCCTGTTCGTGGTCCAAGCCTTGGGCTGTGGAGGCTCAAAGCTGGGGTTCCGCCACAAGTGACAAGTTCTGGGGGAGCACGTCCAGCCGGCAGGACTGTCCCTGCACTGTCCCCAGATCTGAGTCTGGCTGGGACACCAGCTCTCTGGTCTGCCTTACACGAGTTCCTGTAGAGCTCGTGGTCCTCCCTGTCAGGACCCACAGGAAGCCAGGCGATCTCAAGGCAGGAGACTGTCCACGCTGACCCCTGGAAACGAGTTCACCGTGCCCCCAACTCCTTTCTTCCTTCCCTGCCACCTCCCCATCCCCGAAGCACTTGCCAATCTGCAATAAATAGACAGGAGTCTGAATAAATAGTAAAAACCTCCCAAGTCCCGTGTTGGGAGAGCGGGTGGCAAGACAGCTCGTGCAGAGTCCGGCGCATCCAAGAGCCTGGCGAAGGAGCCAGGGACCCAGCACAGGAGTCCTGCCCGCCTGACCCCGGCAGCTCGCGGGGAACAGGGCTGCAGGGCGGGCTCCCCTGGGCCGGTCAGGGGTGAGGCCCGGTACCCAGCCATCCACAGCCGAGCCACTTGTCTGCCACAGAACTTGGAGTGGTTGACAGCTCTTGCTCAGGAGGCACCACCCCCAATCCTGCAAAGCCCGCACAGGTGACCACACAACACCTGCACCTGCAACTGCCTGCACGGGGTGGCGGGCACACCAAGGCGCAGGCCACAGGCCCCACTCCGCCTGGTCCCAGAGGCTTCTCAGGTCCTCAGCTGCCCTGTAGGGAACTTGGCCCCACAGCCTGGGACCTGGAAACCAAGTGCCAACTCTCGTCAGCACTCGACACCATGATGTGCTTTTCCCTGGAGACAGGAGGGCTCTGGAGGATCCACTCTCTCTCCTCCCGCCCCATCCCAGGCAGGACGCAGGTGATAGGTGCACAGCTTCGTGGGCCACCAGTCCTCAGCACCTCCGGGTCTCCAGACCTCCCTGGCGGGAGAGGCACTGTGGAGTCCTTCCCAGCCTGCAGCCCCGGCGCCTCGGGCATGGGCAGGAACGGGACGCGAGGCCAAGCCAACTTTCAGGGGCCCCGCTGAGCCACATCCCTCACTCTGCCTCTCGGCTTCATGGGAGTGGAGGGGGAGAGGCAGCAAGAGGCTGCGGATAAGGCACCCCAAGAAAGCAACGGAGTGGAGGGACAGAGTCACACATACCCCTGGAAAGAGGCGGAGGGAGGCAGAGGTAGAGACGGAAAAGGTGAAGCTGGACCCCAGAGGGACCTGGACACCCTCGCCCCACCCAGGTACACATGTGTGCGCAGAGAAGCTGACACACCGGGATGGACTCTGGGACACACTCTCCCTAGTGACACACGTGCTCAGTGGGAGACAGGCTGGGAGCTGGGCCTGGCAGTCACTTAGCTCCTTTGGTGTCACTCCCCATAGAGAAGCCTGAGCACCGACCCTCAGCATTGGTTTCTGGCCCATTTGCCAAGCACCCCCTGACCGGCACCCAGAAAACCAGAAGCAGGGAGAGGGAGGAAGGTGGCAGAGCAGAGGTGGGGAGGGACCCCTGCCAGCCTCCCTCTGCCCTGCAGCCAGGCAGAGGGTCCCAGGGCCCAGAGCAGGAAGGGCACCAGGGCTTGGTGGCTGAGGAGATGGCACAGTGCACCCTGGAAGGTGCAGCCGGGGTGGCAGGAGCCAGGCGGACCTGCAGCGGCCGCACCTGCAGCAGCCGACCGCAGGATCCAGGGCACTGGGCAGGTGGCTGCTCTCCAAAGCCGGCCTCCTGCTGCCAGACTACTTAGTGTCCTGGAGCTCCTTAGCCTTCTGGAGGATCTGGCAGACATCTGTGATGGGGTAATCCTGGCATAGGAAAGGCCAACAATGTGCCCCTGCAGCAGCCATACCCTCCCCACCGGGACCTGTCACCACCCCATGCAAGCTGCCCACACCCTGGATTTTGCCAACTCTGCACCCACAAACTTAACCAGCCCGAACATGACAGGCAGAAGGGTCTCACAAGCTTTCTGGGACCAGGTCCACCCTGCCTGTCTCTCCCCAGAGTCCCACTGGCCAGGCCCAGTGTTGGGCCTGGCTATGTGCCTGAGCGCCCTGTCCCCTCCACAGCCCTCGGAGACGCTACTGTGTGGCGCCTGTTTTAGAGACTGAGTTCTCGATGTCACCGAGAAGCAACCCTGCACCAGGCGCCGGGGGAGAAACAACACAGTGCCGTCAGCCCTCGGCCCACGCTCTTAACCCCCGTGGCCCGTCTCCCAGATCTGAGCCCTGACCACCTCGGCCTCGTGCCGGGCACCACTGACCCAGGTGAGCCAACTTACAGACAGCGTGTGGCTTGGAGGCCGAGTCCTTAGCTCGAGGCCGCACCACACTCGAGGCCAGCAGTAGGCCAGTGGTCGGCAACCATAAAGCCCAGCTGCCCTCTCCTGCCCTAGCCCCGGCTGGCACGGAGCGGCCAAGGCCAGGCTCACCTGCAGGAGCCGCATGTTGATGGTGAAGTCCCCTTCCAGCAGCTGCTCCCGGATAAGGCTGTGGGAAACGTGCACTGAGGTGCTGGGCTCCAGGGCCGCCGTGCTGAAGGCCAGCAGCGCCCCTCCTGCTTCTCCAGGCCCCGGCACACTCGGGTGCTCCCCGACTTCCAGCCCTGCACACCTGGCCCGGTCACTCACATGAGCATTGCACAGCAGACGAGGAGGAGGAAGTCAAAGCGGCTGTGATCCGCAAAGAGCGAGTCCCAGATGCGGATGACGTCCGGCAGCAAGAACTCCTGGGACAGCAGCAGCGTGAGCCAGCGGAAGGCAAAGAACTGGGGCCTGATGTTCTGCTCTTGCTGGGGAGACAGCAGAGACCAGCAAGGCCCGGGATGGTGGGCTGCCGCATGCTACCCAGCAGCCCCCGGGGAGGGGCAGGGAGGGGAGGTGTTGGGGACATGAAGGGGCGACACTGAGCCACCCGGAAAGTCTTGCTCCCTTAAAGGGGCAGCTTGCCTGCTGCCACCCAACACTGTCAAATCTGATTTTTCCAGAGAAGCCAGAAACTCTGACTCTGGTATGAGTTCTCTGGATTTAGAAATGATGGCTCCGATTCTTTGACAACACCACACGGATTATCGCCTTGGATCCGCGGACATGCAGTGACTGTCACTGGTCCTGCACTCGGCAAGTTCAGAGTATCCCTCGTTTGCCGGGCATGGAGGCGCACACCTGTAATCCTAGCAGTTGGGAGGCTGAGGCAGAAGGATTGCCTTAAATTCCAGGCCAGCCTGGGCTACATAATGAGGCCCTGCTTCAAAAAACCAAAAAAACCAAACAAAAAAATGAACAAAACCTCCCCAAAGTATCCATCACTGACTGAACAGAGCCTGCTACAAAGCAACAAATGCCATAGCACATTTGTTGGAGAAGCTACATTTAAATGTATTTTCTTTCTCACAGCACTGTTTCTATTTCAACATACTTTACTGACTTGTTTCTGAAATAAATACAGAACGCCACTACAAGAATTTTCAAAGATCAAGTTACTACACTTTTTTTGTTCTTTGAGACAGGGTCTCACTATGTAGAACGAGCCGGCCTCGTGGTCCAGGCTGGCCTCGAACACACAGAGATCCGTTCGCGCCCCTCCCCAGCTCTCGCAGTCAGGGTGGGAGCCGAGGGCCTCACCAGTTTCAGGTAGAGCTCCGCGTCCTTCTCCTTCAGGGTGGAGTACACCTTCTCCATCTTGCAGGTGATGCCACACTGCGAGTCATCCAGGCTCTTGATGAAGTTGTCCCGGATCTCGGCCATGAGGTTGGTGAAGCAGAAGAAGGTGTCTGCCTCGGCGTGCTCTGGCAGATGGCAGGGCGCGGGGAACGTCACCTTGGCATCCTTCCCTGTCTCCACAAGCCCCACCCCCACGGCTGGGCTAAGCCCCTCTCTTGTGGTCACTGTCCCGCCCAGACGAAGGACCTCACCACTTCCTTCCCACTCTGCAACACTGTCCCCTCCCTCAGCAACTGACCGCATGCTCTCCAGATGATGTTTTCAAACTGTGATTTAAATCTCATCACTCAGGGTTTGGGGATTTAGCTCAAGCGGCAGAGCACTTGCCTATCAAGTGGAAGCGTAAGGCCCCATTTGATCCCCAGCAGCCCCCTCAAAAATAAACAAATAAATCAATCTCATCACTCAGCCCCCTATGCACACATTTCATCCCTTCTACCAGAAATCAGACTTCGTCAACACTGGCACCCTAGAAGGCAGAGCCGGAAGGGCTGAGAGCCCATCCGGACAACTCCTCCTCCGCCAGGGGCAGCTCAGAGGCCCGAGATGCGGCAGCTCGGCATGACGTGTTCCTCCGCATGGCCTGCCTCTTTTTCTAGGGAGCCAGGGAGCCAGCCATGGGGAACAGGCAGCCAGAGCCCAGCTACCTTTCCACTCGCTGTTGGGGTCAGTGGCAAAGGTGTAGTAGAGGGGCCCCACAATCTCATTCATGCCCTGCACGTAAGCGATGCCGGGGTTGAGCTTGGCATAGATGAACAGGATCCGTTCCACCACCTCCCAGTGGGCCTCACAGCCGTTGGGCAGCACCTCATACTCGTTCATGGCTGGTGGCGTGGCATTCTTGTGCGGGGAGCTCATCTGGGGAGAAGGGCGGGGCTGTCAGACTGGGCCAGCTTTCTTTCGCGAGAAGCCCCAACTCAGCTGCTGGCTCGTGGGAAAGACGGCGCGGGGAATGCGTCAACACCACCAGAAAAACCAACAGGACTTTCTGCAACAGCCAGGCCGCCATCAGCTCCAGGTGCTACAGCCACTGGGCAATGCCTGTGCAGGGAGGGGTGCTGACCGGCACAGTGGCAAGGGGTTTTCCGGATGATGAAATGTTCTTTATCTTGACCCGTAAGAAAAAAACCTAGCTGTATACTTAAAATTAGTACATTTTGCTTCATGTAAATTACACCTCAATTTAAAATGAAAACTTTAAGTAGATGACTGGACAAAATGCTTCAAAAGGTAAACTGGCCAGGTGTGGTGGCGCACACCCATAATCCCAGGCAGGAGGATCCCTGCAAATTCAAGACCAGCCTGAACTAAATAGTGAGACTCTGTCTCAAACACCTATCCTCAAGAAAAAGTCAACTGTTGGGGGTGAGAATGGGGACTTGTTCCAAATCAGGAAACTGAAAAAATCCAGGCCTTGCATTTTAGTTTGGACTAACACAGTAAAGTCACTCTTTTTGGGGAGAGGGAGGTGGGGATTTTACTGGGAACTGAACCTGGGGTCTTCACACCAAGGTACATCCCCACCCCTTCATCTTTTGAGACAGGGTCTTGCTAAGTGGCCCAAGCCGAGCTCAAACTTACATTCTCCTGCCTCAGCCTCCCAGACTGCTAGAATTATAAGTGCACACCACCACGCCCAGCTTCTTTTGAGACAGCATCTTACTATGTAGCACAGGCTGGCCTCGAATTCGCCATCCTCCTGCCTACCCTCCAGAGCGCGGAGTTTAGACACCATACCCAGCTGATACACGTTACGCCCGGCATAGCAGAGGGCATCCCAGCTGGTGTCAACTGTGCACTGGGTTTAGACAATGTTTCGGACTGTCTCCTGCCTCAGCCTCCTGAGTGCTGGGATCACAAGTGTGCACCGCCACACCTGGCTCGACACCATTTGTCACTCTTTAGACGTCTTCCTTGCCCTGGCCTGGTTGACTCCAGAGCCTGCGACTGAGGGCTCTGGTCAGGCTGCCTCGAGGAATACCGGCCTCCCAGCAGTCCGGCCTCCATGACTTCCCTCCTTCCTCCGCAGCCAGGAAGGGCTGAGAGGATGATGCCGGCCTGGGGGTAAGGGACCAGGGGCCCGGGAACGCCAGCCTGGCATTCCTCGCCCAGTCCCAGACGGCTAACTCTGTCCCTAACCACCCAAGCACTGATCCAGGGGCCTAGGGACGAGTGTCTTGTGGGTTCTCCACCACCAGGATCAGGTCCAGAGGTTCCAGTGGTACGAGCTCAGCTCCAGGATTTCTTTTTTTTTTTTTAAGAGTAGGAATTTTATTAAGAGAGAGAAAGAGAGCTCCTGAGAGACAGGAGGGGACCGGAGTGGGTTGCCAATGAGCCCACCCTTCAGGGGAAGTTTTATAGAGCAAAACTGCAAGGCGGGTAAAATGTGTGTCAAAGTGATGATTAACCAATAATATTAAAAGTGTAGTCCTTTAGGTAATAGTGATCCAATGGGGAAGAAAGTCACGTAGTAAATCGGCAAGGAGAGAACAAGGACATTCTAGGGTGTCAGCTCCAGGATTCTCACTCTTATAGTAAAAGCGGTGATTCAAGCTCGTCCCTGCCTGGCCCTTCGACTACGTGCACGGCTGCCCCCAGAGCGGCCCATCACCCACTCAGGCCGGCACCTCAGGCAGCCTTTTGAGAGCCCAGCCCTGCCGGAGGCTCACGGGGCCGGGTGGGCTGGGTCTGTCTGGCTGCACTGAGGTCAGTCGGTCCCTGCAGGAAACCAACCTGCACAGTCCTGTCTGCCTCCAGCCAGAGGCAGCCACAGAGGTAGTTACTCCCTGACAGGGGACAGTGACAAAGGTGGGGCCACAGGCCACCATCTCAGGTACCAAACCAGTGAGTATAAAGGACAGAGGAAGGGAATACAGGGGTCTGGCCACAAGCAATCTCTCCAGAGGTGTGGGAGTCTGCAAGATACTGGGGTTCCAACCACGGGATCTGCCCAGCTGTTACTTCAGCCTCCTGAGTGTCCCGGATCTGTCCCTGCTGCACCCCAGCCCCTCCCACCTCCTTGACCTCAGCCACCGTCCCCTCTCCCATCACTCTCACATCCTCGGGCCCATCACCACCTCGGGACCAGAAGTGGCAGCACAACGAGCCTCTGATACCACCTCCAGGAAGGGCCCAGAGCCGACCGAGGTTGCTCTGGGTGACAGCAGGGCAGATGGTCAGGGGCCGATGGCGGGCTTCAGGTGGCAGGAAGGGAAAGGCTGCTGGGGGAGTGCCGGGGGCTGCAGGCCAGCTCTTACATTTGTGACCCCACTCCGGTTCCGGGCCACTGTCTGGGATTTCAGCGTCGTCTGTTCTACTCGCTTGCGAAGGGTCTCAAACTCATTCTGGGGGTCCAGGATGAGGAGGCAGGGGTATTCGGTGGCCCTCTGGAAGAAGGATATGTCTGGGCACAACCTCCTGTCAAGAGGGAACAGGAGAGAATGTGGCCACTCAAGGGGAGGTTTCAGCCATTCCACCAGTGCCTGCCACCTGGAGGGTGACAATGGCCCCAGGAGCAACTTCTGACTGACTGCTTTTAACTACAACGCTTCACCTAAAAATCAGTATGTCTTTTTAAAAAGTAATAGTCACCAGACGTGGTGGTGCACACCTCTAATACCAAGGAGGCCGAGGCAAGAGGATCGCTGTGAGTTCAAGGCCAGCTTGGGCTACCTAGTGAATTCAAAGCCAGGCTGAACTACAGGGCAAGACCTTGTTACCAAAAAAAAAAAAAAAACAAAAAAAACCCAAAAACAAAAACAAAAAAAGCCCGTTTTTCCAAAAACCAAACAAAAATTATGATATACCCATATTTTATACATATTTGCAAAGAGATGCATACATACACATTCTTTTGGGGGAGTGCTGGGGATCGAACTCAGGGCCTTGCACTTGCTGGGCAAGCGCTCTACCACTGAGTTAAATCTCCAACCCTTAAACGTATGCTTGTAATCACACAACCTAACCACTCTCTTAAACCTTAAACATCTCTCCCTGTCAAAAACATCTGTCTGAGGATGGGGGATCATGGCACAGCACTTGCCTAGCATGCATGAGGCCCTGGGTTCATTGCTCAGCACCAAAAAATTAAAACCAAAAATATACATGTAAGGTTGTAACTGTACTGCAGTCTGTAAGGCAGAACACTACGTCCTGATGTGGGAAGATGCGGACTCAGCGGAAAGGAAAAGTGAGCTGGTCGAGGCATGCGCCCATTTCTTAAACTCTTTATGCACGACGCGTTGCACACCTGTTCTATGGAAACACGAACACTGTGCCACCTTCACAGCACAGGCGCAATCTGCCTCCCCAGTCCCTCCCCAGAGCCACCTAAGGACGAGGCTCTTGACCAAAGCCCAGTCACTGTGAGAACAGAGGAGGCAGAGTCCCTTTCCCAGGGGTCCCCAGGGCCATGTCAACAGGGGCCCGGGCAGCAGAGCAGCATGGGGGTGGGACTCCTTCCTCTACAGCTGCTCCTCTTCCTGAGAGGCTCATGCTGTCGCCGCCTCGCTCCCATGTGTGCACTGCTGCCTGTCCACAAGCTGAGCATCTGCCCCTCGTGTGGCTGGAGATGCTTCCAGTCTGCTCACTCCTGGCCCTGCTCGTGGTGCCCCGCACAGCCTGTGGCGGCCAGACTGGTCGGGCGCCCAGAGCTGCCCCTTGGAAACACTGAAGGGTCACTGTGTGGGACAGCAAGTGTCTGACCAAGGGAGGGTGCTGCAGAAGGGCTTGGCAGGTGCCGAAGAGAAACAGGAAGAGCTCCCGGGACTCCCCTCTAACAGCGACCTAACCAGAAAGGGCCTCCACACTTCATCTACGGAGACCCAGGCCTTCTCTATGCCCTTAGCCTGCGCCTGCACCCTCTTACTCTGTGTCACAGATAAAGTCAGATCAGACAGCTGCGGTCACCTCCCCAAGGCCACACAGCTAACAAGTGGTAAAGCCATACGGAAAGCAGATGAGCAGAGCTCTTGGCCACCCTGCTGCCCTGGGGGCAAACCTCCTGGGCAAGGCCGCACGCTGGAGACTCCCCAGCCCGACAGGCGGCAGAGCAACTTTTCCTGTTTCTTTCGCAAGGGGGAAAATGCACACGTATATTGTAGCTCAGGCACTTTTAAATACTTCACGTCTGACCTCGTCAGTCCCCTGCCTGAAACCTGTGCATGACTACACTGTGCCCTTGGGATCCAGTCCAAGGCCCAGCCCCTGCTTCCCACTCCGGCCTTGGCATGGGCTCTGGGGCTTCCCCCCAGGGCCTGTCCCTCACTCTGCCCCAAGGCTCCGAGCCCTCAGATCTCAGCTGGCACACTGCTCCCTGCGAGAGGCTGCCCTGCGTCCCCCAGCCCTCCCCAGGAACCCCTTCGGGGTGCCTCTCACAGGTGCCAGCTGCATGTAAGGTCTCCCTGGTCTGTAGTCACCTGGCACCCACCTCTCCAGGAGAGGGGCCGCTTCTGTGCATCTAGTGCTCAACCCCAACCTCTCCCGAGCCCAGCATGTGCAGAGCAGGAGCTCCACAGCTGTGCAAGGAACGGTCAGCCAGATCTACACAGGCCCGCGGCAAGGAAACAAAGGCTGGGATAAGGAGATCCAGGCTCACACGGCAGAGTCCCCACCCACCCACTCTGCTGTCCACACTCATGTGGCAGGGACCTAACTGCAGAACCAGTCCCAGATGCAACGCAGACACCCACCCTGGGGGCCTGGGCCAGAATCAGTGCCAGCCTCTGCCAGCCTCTTACCGGACGTCTTTGTCAATCTGCAGCAGCACCTCATTGTCCTTGAAGTATGTGTTCCACCGGCTGTCAGGGTTGGGGTTGAGGGGCTGAGGAGAGAAGAGCAGCTGCGTGGCACAGACATCTTTTTCTGTTTTTAGACACGGTCTCACTATGTATTCCAGTGTGGCACTGAACTCACTATGTAGCCCAGGCTGGCCTCAAACCTCCAGTGACCCTCCTGTCTCAGCCTCCCGAGTACTGGGATTAGAGGTGTATACCACCACACCCAGTTGACACAGACCGTTCTTTAGGCCCACTGCTCTAGCTCCAGAACTCTGCAATGTAGCAGGTGCTCACTAAACACAGGCTGAATATGAGTGAATGAACGCTCTACCATTTCACCTCTCATTCATTAGCTCTGAGTCGATGACTCTGACCCCTGGAATATGGGCCTGGGGGCAGCCACCTCCACTCCCTGTGCTGGGCGGCATCCAGGGAGGAGCAGGGCAGAGGGCTGAGGGGCACTGGCACAGGGCTGCCCGCCGTACTCCAGGACACCGGGTCCTGCATGCTACTGGCCAGGCCAGTGCAACCTCGGTCAGCCTGTGCCTGGGGCTGGCGACACCATGCAGAAAGGAGGCACTAGGAGGGCCAGAGGGGACGGAAACCAGGCTGCCCCATTCTGTATACTCACATGGTCCTCGAAGGTCACATCCTCCCTGGATGCCCCCATGTTGGCCTTGGCAATGCCAGGCTGGATGATCATTTCCCTCAGGAACTGGGAATAGAGCTCCCTGTAGGAGAGAAGGGGAGACAGGGTGACACCCAAAGGCCTGAGCCAGAGAAGCAGCAGCAGCAGGAGCCAGTACGGCAGACTCCGTTCTCCTGGCCCTCCCATCTGTCCACAGCCACCTGCAGCCTCACCTCTGCTTGGCCAGGATGGATGTCCATGAGGCTCTCTCCAAAGGGAGGTAGTTCAAGAGGATCTGCACACAGGACAGGGGCACGCTGTGGGACTGCCTGCCCGGCCAGGGGGTCAAAGGTGCAGCTTTGGGAAGCCCGGAGCAGAAAAGATGGCTGAGGCCCAGAGTAGGCGTCCTTTCCTCCCCCGCCTCTATCCCAGACCAGCCCTTTCCTCTGCTTTCCCTCACGCAGACTCTTCTGAGTGATGAGGAAAGAGGGTACTCAAGGGGCTGGACACCAAGGCTTGGGTGCTTGCACCTCTCTCAGGGCTTCCTGCAGAACACAGCCTGTGCTTCGTCCCAGTGAGCGCATGGTCTCTTCCCCAGGTGCACCAGGAAGTAGGTGTCTTTACAGGCAATAATGTCCTGTCCCCAAGGGCATTCTGAAGGGGACACCAACAGGACTCGAAACCCAGAACTTGGCTTGTGATTTAGCTCAGTGGTTAGAGTGCTTGCCTAGCAAGCACAAGGCCCTGAGTTCGAGCCCTGGCACCAAACAAACAAAAAACCCCAAAACTTCCCAGACCAGCTTCCTCGGACAAGCAAGGCAAAGTGCAGAACAGGAGGAAGCCCTGGAGCGGAGTGAGCCATGCAGAACCCAGGGACCCCGAGAGCACAGAAGCCCACCCCAGGCACACCCACCTTCCAGCACAGGCACCGCAGTCCGCCCTCACAGGGGATGCCTGTGGACACAGCAGGCAAAGGTTACCCCCAGCCATGGCCCAGCACCCCCAGCCCTCCACCTGGGAGCCAGCTGGCAGGGAGGAGCATGGGCAAGAAGTACCTCGAGAATCATTTTCCACCAAGAGATGGCTAAGCTGGATACTAATTCTGTGTGTAATTTCCACCCCAGACCAGAGTCCCCTCTGTCTGGAATGTTTTGGGTTTGTTTTGGTTTTTTGAGGATCTCACCTTGAACTCCCACAGATCCTCTTGCCTCAGCCTCCCAGGGCTGTAATTCACACCACCACACCTGGCTTTGGGATGTTCTTCTGAGGATCACACATTCTCCTGATGCTTGATATTCCTTCCTGGAGGAGCCATTATCAACCACCAGCTCTGCCCAATCTCAATCAGGTGTCCCATTTGTAAATGATAAAGGCTCTGGGACCTCTCAGCACCATCCCAACTAGAACTATATAATTTATGCATTAATTTAACATGTGTAACCACTACTAGTGGGTTTGCCCCAGGAGAACAAGAAGCACATGTGCCTGTTACTTCCCGTGCCCGGCACAGGGCACAGCCCCCAGAAGGAATTCCGTTAGTGCCTGAGGAAGACGAACCAAGCTCTGAGGCTACTGTGTGCTTTGTGCTTTAGAGATATTACTTCGCTTGGTCCTCCCCACAGCCTCACTGAGTAGGAAAAATAAGCATCAGCATCCTCGCTTCACAGATCAGGAAACTGATCTATACTGATACAGCATCAAGGATTTAAACCATGTTTGACTCTAGAACCCGATCTATTATTATTTTTTTTTTTTTTGGTTTGTATCAGGGAATCAAACTGAGCGGTGCTCTCCCACTCAGCTACAACCCCAGCCCTATTTATTTTTTTTCCTAGCCCTTTTTCTTTTTTCTTTTTTGAGACAGGGTCTCCCTACATGGCCTAGGTGGGATTTGAACTTGTGATCCTCCTGCCTCAGCCTCCCTCAGTGCTAGGATTACAGGTGTGCGCCGCTGCACCCAGCTTCTTCACCATTAGCCACATGCTGCTTCCCATCCTCAGCCTAAATACTACCCCAGAACACCACGGATGACGTCTCCTGCAATAGCCCAGGAATCCCTCAAGGGCGACAGTTTCCCTGGTACCACGAACACAAGCTGATGCTGCCCACCCCCCAAAATCCGCACAGGGATAACAGGGGCAACTTAAAACTCCTTGCTGGCAAAGACACAAGAGCAGGGTGGTGACAAGAGCCACACAAACGCCACAGGCGATACAAACACTTTAAGGACAAAAGCAGGTTACCTCCGGGCCGGAGTAAGATTAACCATGCCAGGGAGGGCAAAGTCAAACTCGGCCAAGGTTCAGCTCTCGAAAGGTGGTATTCTAAAGCCAAGAGTGTTACTATTAACCAAAGATCACTGGTGCTTTAGTCAGCACCGATTCCAGCCCCAGGCGAGAACCACGCTGTGGCTAGTGAAATTCCTGAAGACAGGAAGCCAGCTGAGAAACCAGGAAAGGCTCCACCCAGCTCAAAGCCTTCCCATTCTTGGGCCAGGTGTGGTGCACACCTGTGATCCCAGCACCCTGGAGGCTGAGGCAGAAGGACCGCTGCGAGTTGAAGTCCAGCCTGGGCTACATAGTGAGTTCCAGGCCACCTTGCACTACATAGTGAGATGAGACCCTGTCTCAAAAAACCAGAAACCAAAACAAAATAGTCTTCCCAGGCTCATTCTCCTGACTTCAGTCCTTTCCAGTGAAGCTCAGGAACCTCACACCTCCCTGTCTAAACCCTAATTGTCACTTCCACTCTTCCAGGAAACTTTGATCAGGACAGCTCTACTCAAAGCACAGCAGACTCCAAGGGTCACACTAGCCCCCAGAACAACCAGATGTGGCCCTGGGCAGCTTCCCCTCCACCACAGCCACTGACACCGTTCTAAGGCAACCTTAAAAGTGCACAGTCGTTGCTTACCACTAAAACTGAGTTCCCGAAGCTTCTCCAATGCAATTGAGGGCTCTTTCAGGACATCTTGGAAATCTGCGATCCTAAAAGGCGCACAGGGAGGCAAATGAGCCCATCCAAACCCCAAGGTGACTGGCTTAGTGACCAAGCCTGCAGCCTACAGCTCCCTTACACCACCAGTCTCCATCCTGAAGGGTTAGTGAAGTCGAGAACTAGATGTTTCTTCCTCTAAGTCCAAGAACATCATGTGCCCTATGAGGAATAGTGTATTGTTGTCTAGAGGTTCTCAAAAGCATACCACAAAACTAAGCATCTTCTAACAGTGAGCAGGCATGTACTGGGCAACTTCGTGCCGGCCCGGGGCGGCCCACAGCCCCACCACTAGAGCAATTCTAGGAGCCAGGAGAAACCTGACCTGCAGCCTTCGGACCTGTGCAATTTGGCCTCAGCTCTCCTTGCTCGAAAATGTAACCATTAAAACATCTCTGGGCCTGCCCTCAGGCAAGGACAAAAAGATTAAAAAAAAAAAAAAAACCCTGGAGGAAAACTGAAGAGTAAGCAAAATTTCGCCGATGCTGCAGGATCCAGCCTGGGGGAAGAGGGCAGACAGGATAATCCAGGTTCTCCAGCGTTTCTAGGAAAAAAGGACACGGGGATGTGGCGCACCTGGACAGAGCAGGGTTTAGAGGCGGGGGGTTAAAAGCGGAAGGGAGGCGAGGCACCGAGGTCTGGATGAGGAAGACGCCCGGGGAAGGTGTCCAGGCTGAGGCAGAAAGGAGGCACCGCAGGGGCAGAGGCCCTCAAGCGAGGAGGTCACAAAGTCAGCGCCCGAGGCCCTCTGCCCAGGGACTCCCGGCCCCGGCCGTGCCCGCGCCGGCCCGCTCTGCCCGGGAGAAGGGGCGCCGGCCGGAGGCCCCTTACCGGCTCTTGTGCAGACTCGACATGGTGTTGACTTCCGGGGCCCCCGACTGCCTCCGCAGCCGCCGCCACCGCCGCCGCCACCGCCACCGCCCCCCAGGGACGCGGGGCGCCAGGCAAGAGCCTCCGGGCGGAAACCAAACCGCGATCCTCAAGTTCCGGGCCCAGCAGGGGGGCTGGCCCCGCCCCTCGGTCACGTGCCTCGCAACCCGGGGTAGGGGTGAGTGGGCGGGGCGAGAGGGCGCCGCGCGGCGTGCCGCCCCGCCCCCCGCCCCGGTGACCCCGCGGGCCAAGCCGGGGTCCCGGGTCCTTCGCGGCGCTGCGGCGGACCTGGGTTTCCAATTGCGCAGTGCGCCTGTCGGCCTGTCTTCTTCCCTGTACATATCCCGCCTGTAATAACGATTGCATGACTGTTGCATAAACGTCTCTGTGTCTTGTTATGAAATGTACAGGCCCCGATTTGTCTTTTTTTTTTTTTTTTGAGACAGGGTCTCACTATGTATTTCAGGCTGGCGCAGAACTCACTATGTAGCCCAGGCTAGCCTCCAGCTCACAGTGATCCCCCTGCCTCAGCCTCCTGAGCGCTGGGATTGTTATGTCCTGGGAGAGTGGCACACCCTGCCACGCTACGCCGTGCTGGACAGCAGGCCACTGCTCTGCCGCATCGTCTTGTTCTGCTGGAACGCGTAGCTTCCAGTGACCCTGAACCCAGTGTCGGTAAAAGAACCAAAGGAAACAGTTTAAAATAAGAAAATTTATTTGAAGATGAGAAAGCGAAGCGAGTAGAGAGAATTCAAAAGTGACTTGCTCATGGATTTCTTGTTTTTAGCACCTTTTATTGAGATCCTTGTCCGAGTAGACTCCTGGAATCTGATTGGCTTCCTAGCTTGTCTTTCATCTTTTCCCTGGCTTGTCTTTCATTTCAACCTTGGATTTCTTCTAGCCATCTACTCTTTCCCTGTTCTTTGGTGGAGGGTAAGATTATGGGTGGGAGGCCTCAAAAACAGGTTACTTAGACTTAAGAATTAAATAAAGGGTGAGTTTGTGATTCTTGTGTTAGTCACAGTATGTGGGACCTCCCTGATCTTAGTTTCTTTCTCTTTTTTTGGGGGGGTGCCGCCAGGGATTGAACTCAGGGCTTTGTGCTTGCTGGGCAAGCGCTCTTACCACTGAGCTAAATCTCCAACCGCTGATTTTAGTTTCTTTGCCTTCATATTTCTGATTGCTGCCACCCTTAGTAAGTCTCTCCAATGACTTCTAACAAAGCTTGACGAGGCCCTCATCCTATCTTTTCTCTACCTACGGGCCCCTGTCCCTACAGGATTACAGGTGTGCTCCATTACGCCTGGCTCCGATTGTTCCCTACTGAGTCCCCCAAACCTACTACATCTGTGACTTGTACAGACCCAGTGCTGGACAGAGGAGCAGGGCATGATTCAGTCTTGCCTTGACTTCTGGACTTCATAAACTGTAGAATTTCTGTCTTTTAACTGTAATTTCAGAACAATAGAAAAGGAAGACCAAGAAATCAAATTCATCCCAAGAAAAAGACAGTGGGCAGCCTTACAATGATTTTCTCTACACGTGAGTGCACATGTACATAATTGTCCTTATTTTTTAAATTTCTCTACATATCAGTGCAAATGTTAACGTTGAACTGTGTAACCTCCACACCCTCTCCAGTCTCCTGTACCTGCCTGAGGTAGGATAGAAAAGATAAAAGATAGGTAAAAAGGAGACAAGAAATCTGAACTTTAAAAATTGTACTTCTGGGGTTGGGGATTTAGCTCAGTGGTAGAGTGCTTGCCTAGCAAAGTGCAAGGCCCTGAGTTTGATCCCCAGTACCAAAAAAAAAAAAAAAAAAAAAGACAGGGAAGCCAGGTGTGGTGGCACATGCCTGTAATCCCAGCACTCAAGAGGCTGAGGCAGGATGATTGCCACGAGTTTGAGGCTAGCCTGGGCTGCATAGTGAGTTCAAGTCCCGCCTAAACTGCATATTGAGACTCTGCCTGAGAAAAAAGAAAATCTTAAAAAAAAAATAAAGACAGGGAAAAGCACAAATGATATCTCAAGAAAAATATGGACATCTGGCTATCATTTGAAAAAAATTCTATTCCCACCATATGTCTGATATAAAAACAAATTCCAATGAATAAAAGCCTTGCAAGGGAAAAACCTATATCATTAGGAGGAAAATATGTAGAAAAGTGTTTACAATCTTGGAGAAGACACAAAGCCCAAACACATGAGGGGTGAGACAGCTATATCACCAGATATACATAATGATCACCTTCATCATAAGGATTTTGTACCTGTACATGATATATCTTGATTTTTTCCCTCTTCCTCTCTCCTCCTTCAACCCTTCTTCCCCTTCTTATTTATAATGGTTTGTTTTCATTTTTCCCATTTTTTTCTTTTTCTTTTCCTTTTCCTTTCCTTTCCCCCACCCCTTCCATAGATTCCCTTTCCTTTGAACATTTTCTTCCTATTTCACAATGTCTGTTATGCATTTTTGTCGTTATTTACACTTTCTGTTTCTCATACCAGAGAAACAATGTAATATTTACTCATGTGTGTCAGGTTTATTTCACTTAACAGTAGGTTCTCAAGGTGCATCCATTTACCTAGAAATGTCTCAAGTTTATCATTTTTTGTGGCTGAGTAGTACTCCATTGTAGAAAAAAAAAACACATCTTCTTTATTCATCAATTGCTGGGCATTTGGGCCGTTTCCAAGATTTAGCTATTACACACTGGGTGTGCATATATCGCTGTGGTATGATGGTTTAAATTTTTCTAGGAAGATACCAAGAAGGGGAATAGCTGGGTCAAATGGAACCTCTAGTCCTAGTTTTCTGAGGAATCTCCACATTGATTTCCATAGCGGTTGCACCAGTCTACATTCCCACCAACAGTGGAGAAGGGTTCCTTTTTCCCCGCAGCCCCGCCAGCATTTGTTATTGATTGATTTCTTGATAATAGCCATTCTTTCTGGAGTGAGATGGAATCTCAGGGTTGTTTTAATTTGCATCTCTTGAATGACAAGGGATGTTGAACATTTTTTTCGTTTTTTCATTATTTGCCATTTGTACTTCACTTGAGAAGTGCCTATTCATTTCAGCTGCCCATTTTTGGATTGGGTCTTTAAATTTGGGGGGGGTCTGATTTTTTTTTTGATTCTTTATATACTCTAGATGTTAGATCTTTAGAATAGCCAGGTGTGGGAGGCTGAGGCAGGAGGATTGCTGCGAGTTTGAGGCCAGCCTGGGCTACGCAGTGAGTTCAAGGCCAGCCTGAATTGCTTAGCAAAACCCTGTCTCAAAAAAAAAAAAAAGATCTTTAGAATAGATCCTCTTTATCTCAATCTGATAAAAAACCATGTGTGACAAACCAGCAGCCAACATCATACTAAATGGTTAAGAACTGGAAGTTTTCACTCTGAAATCAGGAACGAGACAAAAATCCCCACTCTCACCACTCCTGTTCAGTATAGTTGTAGAAACATATAGTTGCTCTGGCTAGAGCAATCAGACAAGAGAAAGAAATAAAAGGAATAAAGGTAGGAAAGGAAGAAGTTAATTATCATTATTTGCAGATGACATGATACTCTACATAGAAGGCCCCAAAATATCCACTAAAGACTTCTGGATTTGATAACCAAATTCAGTTGCGTAGCTGGATACAAAATCAACACTCAAAAATCAATAGCAGCTGGGCATAGTGGCACACACCTATAATCCTAGCCCTTAGGAGGCTGAGGCAGGAGGATTGCTGCAAGTTTGAAGCCAGCCTGGGCTGCACAGTGACTTTGAGGCCAGCCTGAACTGCATAGTGAGACCCTGTCTCAAAAAAAAAAAGAGGCGGCAGGGAGGTGTTGGAGATTTAGTTCAGGGGCAGAGTGCTTGCCTAGCAAGCACAAGGCCCTGAGTTCGATCCCCAGTCCCCCACCAAAAAAAGAAAATGACAGTACTCTGAAATAGGAGATTGAAAAGGATATCAGAACATGGAAAGACATCCCTTGCTCTTGGGCAGGAAGAACCAATACAGTGAAAATAGCCATACTTCCTAAATTACTGTATACAGATTTAATGCAACCCCAATGAAAATACCAATAGCATACCTCACAGAATTACAGAAAACAATCCTAAAAGTTATTTGGAATCAGAAGAGACCTAGAATAGGAAAAATAATTCTGGGGAACAAATGCAAAGCAGGGAGCATCACAATTCCTGACTTGAAATCATACTACAAAGCTACTGGGATTTAAAAAAAAAAAAAACCACACAGTATTGGCAAAAAAAAAAATTAAAAAAATAAACCAGACCCAAGGATCAATGGAACAGGCTGGAAGATGCAGAAACAATCCCAAATACTCTCAACAACCTCATCTTCGACAAAGAAGCCAAACACCCTCAATGGAAGAAAGGCAGCCTCTTCAATAAATGGTGCTAGAAAAACTGGCTTTCCACATGCCGAAGACTAAAAATAGACCCATGTCTCTCCCCATGCACTAAACTGAAATCAAAATGGATCAAAGATCTAGATACTAAAACAGAAACACTAAATCAACTGGAAGACAGAATAGGTAGAACTCTGCAAGACGTAGGCATAGGCAAAGACTTTATGAACAAAACCCAGCCCGCACGGGAAATATTACAAAGAATAAACAACTGGGATCTCATCTTATGAAAATTTTTTTGCCCTCGCAAGCACAAGGCCCTGTGTTTGAACCCCAGCACCAAAAAAATAAAATAAAAAGCTTCCCGCATAGCAAAAGAAACCACCAACAGAGTGAAGAGACAACCCACGGAGTGGGAAAAAATTTTTGCCAGCTGTTCCTTGAAGCAAATGACAAACATCAACAGAGGAAAAATACTTACACCCTTTATCATAAAGACTTAGTACCCCTAACACAAAAGAAAAGAGAGTTTAAGTTAACAAAAGACAAATGCCTCCATATGAAAGAATAACATAAGAAAAACAAAGATTCATTTATTCATAACATTTACTGTTGGTATGTGTCAGACATATTCAGGTATTGGAAATTCAGTGTGGACAAAATAGAAAAAAATTCCTGGCTTTCAAGCATTGACATTTTAGTGTGGGGATATAGATGTTTAAAAGATGAATAAGGAGGGGGTGGGGACTTAGCTCAAGTGGTAGAGCACTTACCTAGCAAGTGCAAGGCCCTGAGTTCGATCCCCAGCACCCCAAAATTTTTTTCTTTTTGTGGTGCCGGGGACCAAAAATTTTTTAAAAAGTGAATGAATAAACAAATTGCCAGGCATAGTGGCACACGCCTGTAATCCCAGCACTTGGGAGCCTGAGGCAGGAGGATCACCATGAGTTCAAGGTCAGCCTGTAATAATATCCTGGTATACTGAGGAGCATATATATAAATGACAAAACCATTGAATTAATGATATCTTACTGATTTCAGTTATATATATGTATTTTTTTAAATTGGTGTTTTGGTTTTTTATTTTGAGACAGGGTCTCACTGTGCAGTTCAGGCTGGTCTTTTTTTTTTTTTTTTTTTTTTTTAAGAGTAGGAATTTTATTGGGAGAGAGAAAGAGAGAGCTCCTGAGAGACAGGAGGGGACCTGAGTGGGTTGCCCCAGGCTGGTCTTGAACTCACTATGTAGCCCAACCTGGCTTTGAACTCACAGCAATCCTCCTGCCTCAGCCTCCTGAGTACTAGGATTACAGGTGCATGCCACCACACCTGGTTTAAATTGTTTTTTTGGCCTTTGTACCTGGACCTTTATATACTACATTAACTTTAGAATTGGCTTGTCAATTTCTAGGGCAAAAAACTGCCAGGATTTTGATTGGAACTGCATTGAATCTGTAGCTCTGTCTAGAAATATTTTGTACCATAACATTAGTGATTCACTTGGTCTATGAACATAGTATATCTCTTCATTGAATTAGGTCTTTTGTTTCTGTAATATTTTGTAGTTTTCACAGTGTAAATCTAACACACAGTGTAAATCTAATTGGTTGACTGTTTCCTGAAGTAGCTCATATTTTTGATGCTATTGTAAATGATATTGCTTAAAATCAAATGAAATTATTTAAAATTTCAACTTCCAAGCCAGGAATGGCAGTTGACGCCTGTAACCCCAGCACTCAGGAGGCTGAGGCAGGAGAATTACCTCAAATTCTAAGCCAGCCAGGGTCTCGCTAAATTGCCCAGATAGGCCTCGCTTGCTTTTTACAAAGCATCAATAGCTGCGTCCTGGAAACAGATCTAAACAGTTGAAATCCTAAGCAATTTCTTGTCCTGCACACTGGGAGGGGAGTTCATAAATCCGAAGTGCATGGGCGTCTGATCTCTCTAGATCCTCAGGGGCCTCCGTACCGGGCCTGGAGGAGTGCGGTCTCTTCAGCCTTCCAGCAGAGGGCGCGCTTTCACACGCGGCTCTGCAGCCAGCGGCCTCCCGGGTATGTTACCGCCGCGGGCTTGGCAGCCTGGGGCCAAGCCTGGTATGTAGACCCCCTTCTGGACTGCGATTTGCCTTCGGCTGGAGCTCAGCAACTCAGGCAGGCACTGACCTTAGAGGAAATGACTCATGTAACCGTCCATATAGACTTCTGTATTAATTTCCTAAAATTTACACAAGCTGGCACAGGTAATCCGGCAATCCGGGAGGCCAAGGGAGGGGGAATCCCTGCAAATTCGAGGGCGCGTCCAGGAGTGTCCTTGGGGAACCTTGGGGGCTATTTGTTGTTCTCAGCTTCTTCCTGTCTGGCTCTCTTCCTTGCCCTCCACTGCTGGAAGTCCCGAATTGAGGAGCTGTCCCCCTCCACTCCGTTCCTGCCTTGGAGCCAATGGAACATGGACTGGACCCTCTGAAACCCTGAGCCAACAGGAACTTCCCCTCCTTTAGATTGCAGATGTCAGCTATTTTGTCCCAAGGTGGAAAACTCACAAATGCAGTATGTGAGTCAAAGTCTGATTAAGATAAAGAACCCACACAGTAATTTGACTGGGGAAAGTTTAATATATAAAGATTTATTAACAGTGACAGTGGGGATTGGAGATTTAGCTCAAGAGGTAGAGCACTCACCTAGCAAGTACAAGGCCCTGAGTTTGATCCCCAGTACTCCCCCCAGCCAAAAAGAGGGATTAACAGTGACAAGAAGCCAGGCATGTTGGCACACACCTGCAATCCCAGCACTCAGGAGGCTGAGGCAGAAGGATCGCTGAGAGTTTGAGGCCAGCCTGGGCTACACAGTGAGTTCAAGGCCAACCTGAACTAAATAGTGAGACTGTGTTTCAGAAAAAAAGAAAAAAAAAGGGGCTGGGGATTTAGCTCAGTGAGTAGAGTGCTTGCCTTGCAAGCACAAGGGCCTGAGTTCGATCCCCGGCACCACAAAAAACAAAACAAAACAGAAAAAAAGAAAAAAGAAAAAACCGTGACAAGGGATGGGAGTTACAAAGGATTGGTTAGTAGGAAATAAGGAGAATGCTAAAGAACATATAAATAGCTGGGCATGGTGATTCACACCTGAGACCCAGCTATGTGGGTGCTCAGGAGTTTGGGGCCAGTTTGGGAAACACAGTGAGACCCCATCTCTTTTTTTGGGGGACAGGTTTTAAGAGGGTCTCACTATGCAGTTCAGGCCAGCCTTGAACGCACTGTGTAGCCCAGGCTGGCCTTGAATTCAGGGCAATCCTCCTGTCTCAGCCTCCCGAGTGCTGGGGTTACAGGCATGCACCACCACACCCCTCACCCAATCTCTAAAAAAAAATTATATATAATAAAAAGGATGGGAATAGCAGATTAAAGAGAAGCCCCTATTCTAGGACTCAAATGCAGCTGCAAGGAAAGGGACCTCCCAGGGGCAATGTCATAGTTACTGTCTTCTTTGTTCCTGGCACCCCCAATTTCCTGGGGCTCCCACTGCACTTTAGGCTTCACCCTCATAGCTTCACATACTGCCCCCTTCCAGGGGTGCACTGCCTGACCCCCCACCTTCTTCTCTGGGTAGAAGCCTCCCTGGCCCCACACTTTTTTTTTTTTGAGACAGGTCTTGCTATGTAGTCCAGGCTGAGATTGAACTCACTACCTAGCCCAGGCTGGCTGCAAACCCACAGCAATCCTCTTGCCTCAGAATTCTCAGTGCTGAGATTACAGGTGTGTGCCATCAGGCCTGGATTCTTTTTTTTTTTCTTTTTTTTTGAGGGGGGTGCTGGGAATTGAACTCAGCGTCTTGTGCTTGTTAGGCAAGCACTCTGCCACT
Source organism: Hystrix cristata (assembly GCA_004026905.1). Lineage (NCBI taxonomy): Eukaryota > Metazoa > Chordata > Mammalia > Rodentia > Hystricidae > Hystrix > Hystrix cristata. The sequence goes on along the minus strand of PVJO010008929.1, from coordinate 48,208 downwards.
GAGCTAAATCCCCAGCCCCCTCAGTCCTGACTTCTTTTGTTTTATTAGTACCTCTTCATGATACAGAGTGATCACATTCATTGTGGGGAACTGGTGCATGTACATGACACAGCTTAATTCTTTTTATGCCCTCTCCCCCTCCCTCCATCTCTTGGTCCCCTTCCCATTTGCAAAAGATCCACCTCCCTGTTTCCTACGATCTTTTACTTTGCTCTTTCATTTCTTTATACTTTGGGTTTCTTATATAATAAAAACTATGCTATATTTAAGCTTGTGCATCTGATGTATTTCACATAATATGATGGTTTCAAGGTACATCCATTTTTCTAAAATGACTCACCTTTATCCTTCTTTATGGCACAGTAATACTCCACTGTGTGTGAATACATTTTCTTTACCCTTTCATCTGTTGATGGACATATAGGCTGCTTCCAAGATTTAGCTGTTATGAGTTGCATTGCTGTACACATGAGTATGCATGGACCACTGTAATATGGAGTCTTTAGATCTTTGGGGAAGACACCTAGAGGGGAACACCTGGGCTGAATGGAATTCCTATTTCATTTTTTGAGGAATCTCCACACTAATTTCCCTACACGAACAATTTCCACCAACAATGTAGAAATGTTCTCTTTTCCCCACATCTACACCAGCAGTTGTTATTATTTTATTTCTTCCCCCCCACCTTTGGCATTTTGAGACAGCATCTCATTACAATACATAGTTCATGTTGACCTTGAACTCGCTATGTACCCAGCCTGGCCTCAGCTTCACGGGGATCCTCCTGCCTCAGCCTCTGGAGTGCTTTGATTATAGGCATGAGCCACAGCTGTGTCCAGATTATTTGATTTCTTGATGAGGGCTGTTCTTTCTGGAGTAAGACGGAATCTCAATGTTGTTTTAATTTGCATTTCTCTAATGGAGTCTAATTTTTTTGAGTTCTTTATATATTACAGGATTAGTCCTCTGTATGAGGTGTAAATGGCAAAAATGTTTCCCATTCTGTAGGTGTCTTCACACTGTTGGTGCTCCACTTTGCTGTGCAGAAGCTTTTCAATTTGGTATGATCCCATTTGTTGATTCTTGATGTTATTTCTTGTGCAGTTGGGGTTCTGATCAGAAAGTCCTTGCCTACATCTGTGACTTCAAAAGTTTTTATCTTCCAGCAGGTTAATGTTTCTGCTGTAATATTTAGATGATTGAACCATTTTGATTTTAGTTTAGTACACAGGGAGAGATATGGGTCTAGCTTCAATTTTCTGCGTGTGGATCGTCAGTTTTCCCAGCATTATTTGCTAAAAGGATTATCTTTCCTCCAGCGTGTTTTTTCAGACCCTTGGTCAAAGATCAGGTGGCCGTGTCTGGGGTTGTTTCTGTGTCCTCTACTCTGTCCCATTGATTCCCATGTCTGTTTTTGTGCCATTGCTGTGCTGTTTTTGTTTTCTGTTTTGTTTTTGTTTTTGTTTTTTGAGATGGCAGGTCTCACTATGTAGCTCAGGCTGGCCTCAAACTCATAGAGGTCCTCCTGCCTCAGCCTCCAGGATGCTGAGATTACAGGTGTGCACCACTATGCTCGGCTTACCATGCTGTTTTTAATCACTATAGTTCTGTCATGTAACCTGAAGTCTGGTACTGTGATGGCTCCTGCTTTATTCTTATTACCCTGAGTTGTTTTTGCTATTCTGAGTCTTTTCTGGTTCCATATGAATTTTAGGATTGTTTTTTCCAGTTCTCTGAGAAATGGTGCTGGTATTTTGATGGGACTTGCATTAATTTATGTAATGAGTTTTGGAAGTATGACCATTTTAACAATGTTCCGACCCCATGATTCTTCCATTCAGCGTGCCTGTAAGACCAGCCCCACGTACACCATTCAGCTTCCACTGGGAAGGAGCTGACAGCCTTTAATCATCCAGCAATTGTTGATGTAGACTCCCCAGAGACACAAGGCAGCAGGGGCTGAATCATCAAAGTTGAGTTTGAGAACTCTTGCTGAGAATGGCTTTAGGTCTCAGAAAAGTCATTTTCCTGCACACGCTTCCCACATAACGCTGAATGAGAAAATCTTGTGTAAATCAGCCCCGGGTCCCACTGTCCTGAAGAGCAACAGCTCTGAGTGCTCACACACCGAGCTCGGCTCCTTTCTGTATGGCGCTGACTCAGGTATGGGGGAGGAACTGCGAAGACTCCAGGAGTTTTTTACTCAAGGAGTCAGCCAGAAAAGCACAGCAAGGATGAGATGATTTCTGTTAGTCATGGAGCAGTTTATGCTTAGTGGGACAAGTCCACATTGAAAAAGAAATGCGAACCAAACGGCAAAAACCCGGAGATGTGAATGGAAAACCTGGCAGATGATCGTATGACGCCACCAATCTTAGCCCGTGTCCAAATGCAGGGACAAGAAGCTTGCTCACTCACTTGCTCACTCTCTCTCTCTCTTTTAGGAAACTCTCTTTTCTGAAGATTTGTCCTCAGGAAATCATCGTTCATCTCAAAAAACAGTTGTCGGCAGAAACCTTAAGAGGAGAGAGGCTGGGGATTTAGCTCAGTGGTTAGAGTGCTTACCTCACAAGCACAAGGCCCTGAGTTCGATCCCCAGCACCAAAAAAAAAAAAAAAAGAAAAAAGAAAAAAAAGAGGAGAGAATATGGGGACACCCTTCCAGGCTTCCCAAAATGCTCCTCTGAACCAAGACAAATGACTAGAAGGAAGATGGCAGCACCGATTCCTGGGAGATTACGAGAGGAAATGACAATATTACTAATCCAGGAAAAGAAATAGTTTCCCTACTTATTATCCAGGAAGAGAACTGTGCTAGGCCTGGAGAGGGAAGTGCTTGCTGGGAGAACGCACATGACTCCAGAAGAGCAAGGCCAGGCATCTCCGGGCTGCAGGAAGAGTCCCCGCAGGCACCTTCTCGCCAAGATGGCCCTATGGATGCTGGACCAGGGTCCTTCTCCAGGTCAGACCAGTCAGCTCCCTACCTTGTCCCCAGTGACCAAAGCGATGAAGGGAACGCCACGTGCAAGGAACACCGCGGAACCCACTGTGAGGAATGTCCCGAGACCTTCCGGTGTCTCTTCTGTTCCTCAGACCATCAAAGAAGACGCAGGGATGAGAGGCCATGTGTCTGTGCTGAGTGCCACACCGCCTTCTTCTAGGTGTCCGAGCTACACATGCGGCAAATGAGTCACAAGAAAGAGGAGACTTTTCCCTGTAGCAGGGGTGGAAAGTCCATCCCACACAAGCAAGCCTCGGGCTCGTGAGAGGATTCGTACAGGAGAGAAGCCCTACAGGCGCACCCTTTGCCAGGGGAGCTTCTGCCGATCTTCCACACACTAGAGTCACCAGAAGATTCGTGAGGAAATCAGACTCCGCGTTGTTCCCTCCACGCCCGAAGCTTCCTCCCTATTCATGTACTTGTTTGTTCAGTCAGTACTTATCCTTTTGTTTTGTTTGGTTTTGTTTTTTGAGACAGAGTCCCACTGCAGTTCACGCTGGCCTTGAACTCACTATGTAGCCCAGGCTGGCCTTGAAACTGCAGCGAGCCTCCTGCCTCAGCCTCCTGAGTGCTGGGATGACAGGCACGCGCCACCACACCCAGCAGTATTTATCCTTTGACAGTACATCATGTAATTTCCTGGTTATGTTTTCTATTTATAGTCTTTTTTTTCTATTTATATTCTTGCTCCACTAAAATATGTAAGACTCAAGAACACATGGAATGTGGCAGTTGGTTCATTAAAGTATTCCAAGTGCCCAGAAATGTGACTGATATTTCATGTCTAATAATTATCTGATGAATAAACAAATGATTCTGGGAAGAAGAAGAAGAAAAAAAAAAACAACTAGGACCATGTGAATGACACCAAGGTCTGCAGCCAGCTTGAGCAGTAGGTGGGCTCCCTGTATCATGGCTCCAGAGATCTCCAAATGCCCAGAAGTCTGAGTGCTACGAATCAAATCCCAGGGAACTTATCACTACGTACATCTAAAATGTACCATTAAAATAAAATTTTAAAAAAATCCCAGGGAACAAAATCCCAAGGCAGTGGTTCTCAAGTGTGGTCCCCTGGAGCTCTCTTCTCAAAGCAAAGTCCTTTTGTTTTTGTGTGGTGCTAGGGTTGAGCCCAGCCCCAGCCCTACTTTTTTTTTTAATTTTGAGTAATGTTGCCTCGGCTGACCTGGAACGGGATCCCCCTGCCTCAGCTTCCTGTGGGCTGAGAGTGCAGTCAGGTAACACTGGATATTTTTGAGGGCTCAACTCGGATATTTTTGAGTAGCGTTTACGCAGCATACAATCCGGATGTAATCAAACAAGCTATGCATAAACATGCTGCAATCGGCCCCTTCCCCACCTAGCACCCTGAGGGCGCCTCTGAGAACCCCCATTTCACGCCCGGGAGGCTCCGTACTGCCTGTGCGGGCGCCCGATCAGCTCTGCTAGGCAGCCTGGCGGGAGGGTCCCCGCGCGCCTCCATCGCTAAGCCCACACTGCCCCCTCGAGGCCGGCGCCTGCCATGACAGGCGGGAGAGCTGAGCTCGCGGGGAGGGAGGGCCGGGTGATGCCCTCCTCCGGGGCTTTTTAAAGTAGGGTCTCGCTACGTAGTTCAGGCTGGCTTGAACGCGCTCAGGCTGGAGCTCTCGGTGTTCCTCCTGCCTCAGCCTCCCGAGTGCTGTTGATTACAGGCATGTGCCACCGCTCCTGACTTGTATGTAGCTTCTTATTCTTAAAAAAAAAAAAGTGTAAGTAACACTAAAACTAACTCTTAAAAGAAGATACAGGAGTGAATCTTTGTGACTTTCCGTAAAGCAATGGTTGCTTAGACATGACCCCAAAAGCATAAACGAAAGAACAAGTAGATAAATACAGTTTCATCAAAATTAAAAACCTTTGGGCTGGGCGCGGTGGCACACAGCTGTAATCACAGCGCTCAGAAGGCTGAGGCAGGAGGATCATTGTGAGGTCAAGGCCAGCCTGGGCTACATAGTGAGTTAAGGCCAGCCTTAATTACGTAGTTAGACCCTTTCTCAAAAATAAATAAATAAATAAAAATAAAAACCTTTGGGTTTCAAGGGGCACCATTAAAAAAGTAGAAAGGCCATCTATAGAAGTATTTGCAAATCGTGTATCTGGTAAGGAGCTAGTATTCAGAATAAAGAATTTTAAACTAAGAGCTCTAAAGGTTACACACACAAAAAAGTTTTTGTTTGTTTTTTCAAGACAGGGTCTTGCTATGTAGGTTGAATTCGAGGTGATCCTCCTGCCTCAGTCTCCCGAGTGCTGGGATGCCAGGCATGCGTCACCACGCCTGGCTAAGGTTACACGATTTTAAATGGGCAAAGGAACAGACTAGACATCTCTCTACAGAAGATACATGAATGACCAGCGGGCAAATGAAAAGATCCTCAACATGTTAGTCATTAGGGAAACCAGCATCAAAACTACTGTGAGATATACCCTGGAATGGATATGATCAAAGAGACAATAACAAGTGTTGGTAGAGAGATAAGAACCCTCATACACCACTTGCAGGAATTTAAAATGGTGCTGCTGCTTGGGAAAACAGTTTAGCAGTTTCTCAAAAACTAGGCATGATAGTGCATGCCTGTAATCCCAGCCCTTGCGAGGCTGAGGCGGGAGGAGCCCTGAGAGTTCAAAGCCAGCCTGAGGTTAGTTGAAGGGCCAGCCTGAACTACACAGCAAGACTCTATCTTTAAAAGAAAAGCACCTGGAGTATACAGTGAAACGCATCTCAAAATAAACAAAAAACTAAAACCGCTTTAAATTATAAAAGCATTGGGCTGGGGATTTAGCTCAGTGGTTAGAGTGCTTGCCTCGCAAGTATGAGGCCCTGAGTTCGGACCCCGGTACCAAAAAAAAAAAAAATAAAAGCATTCGTCAATTGTCTGGATTGAAGAAAGAGAGGGGGAAGTAAGGAGCGGCAGGGGAGGGGACGGCTGGAGACAGCTAGGGACAGACTACCTGTCATCTGTTAAGAGGAGCGGTGCCCTGATAAGATAGATCTCCGTTTTGGAAAAAGCACTGTGGGGCTGTGGAGGGAAGAGGGGACATCTGTTAGGAGAGGAAAGGAGGTGATGGAGCCAGGTGTGATGATGCATGCCTGGCATTTCAGCACTCTGGGAGGCTGAGACAGGAGGATCACAAGTCCGAGCCCAGCCTGGGCAATTTAGCAAGACCCTGTATCAAAACAGAAACCCAAAAAGGGACGGGGCCCAGCTCGGTGCGGGACTCAACGCCCAGTGCGGGGCAGCGGGTGCACAGAGGCAGGGTCCCCGCGGGGAGGAGAAGGGCCTGCCGGAGAGAGCCTGGGGCCGGCGTCCGGAAGAGCGGCCCACGGAGACGCGGGGACGGCCCCTCGGGGTCCCACGGCCGGTCCGCGGCCAGCGAGCACGCGCGCCGGGCCGGGGCGGGGTCTCGCGGGGCCGGAACCTTCCGAGCGGCCGCCGCGTTCGCCGCGGGACCCCTCGGGGGAACCCCGCTCGGTTGCTAGGGGCGGTCCCGGAAGTGACGCGCCCGGGGTTTGTTGACAGCGGAGGCGGCGGCGGCTGCCCGCTCCCAGTCGTAGAAGCCGGATCGGGGGAGGGGCCGGGCCCGGGAGCCAGCACCTGGCGGCCCTCAGCCCAGCCGGCGGCCCTCGGGGCGAGGTAACAGCCGCGGGGTCCCCGTCGTGACCCCTCCCCCGGGCGCCAGCCCTCGGCAGCCCAGCTCCGCCCCGCCGACCCCAGTCTCCCGACCCCGGCCCCGGCGCGACGGGATCCCGGCCTGCGAGGTGCAGCGGCCCGCCTGCTCCCGGGCCCGGTCCTGCGCTCCTCCTCGCCGACGAAGCATCCCGCCCGCTCCCCCGCGCGGAGGGCGGCCGCGTCCCAGGGTAGGTCCCGGACGCCGGGCACGGGGGTACCTGCGCCCCCGCCTCCCGCCTGCCCGCCGGGCCTAGGCATTGCCGCGGCAGCCCCTCGCAGACCCGGCTGGCCCTCGGCCGGGGGTGGGAGGGCCCCGTCTCCACTCCTGCAGCCCGGCCTGACCAGCGTGCCGCGGAAACTGATCTCCCCTCTTCTAGAGAGAAAATGATGTTCTGTCGGGCGCCCCTACAAGATGGGGGATCCGTACGGGGCTGGGGAGGCCAGGCTGTGTCCCTCCTACCTGTTGGATGAGCTGAAGTTCCCCCAGAGCCTTGCAGCTCGGGGACAGCTTGGGTTCTGGGTGGCTCCCAACAGGGATGACAAGGTGTAGGGAGAGTCACCCCGGTGGGAAAGGGAGGGGTGGGGTTGCACCCTGAAAGTCTAGAGAGCCCGATAGGTGAATTGAAAGTAAAAATGTAACTCTTGAGAGTAGAACTTGATTTGGCAGCCCTTTGACCCAAGCAGTCCGGGATTGCCCATCTTTGCCTGTGCCTCCGAGTGAACTGGGTTTTAATGGGAGATGGGGTTACCAAAAGCCGGGGGAAAGCCTCCTGTGTGCTGTTTCCCCGCACAATATTTCTCTTCGGGGTGCAAACTGGTTAGAAGGAGCATGGGAGACAGCTTTGCAAAGGCACTCGCCAGGTTGTGCTTAAAGCGGTAGGTTGTTGGCAAGCGAGAGCCCCCCCCCCGCTTTGATTCATTTGGCAAATAGTAAACGTGCAATGTGTAGGGTGGTAAGAAGTGTCACGGAGAGAAATAAAGCAAGAAGGTCTGCAGGGCAGGGCCAGAGACTGAGTCACCTTTTTATAGAGAAGGTGATGTTTGACAGATGAGCGAGGGAGCCATCCATGTAGCATGCTGGTGACAAAGCAGTCGATGGCAGGTGCAAAGGTCCTGAGGTTATATGCTTAGTGGTTTTAAAAATCAGCAAGAGAACAGAGGGCTGGATCGTGGTGAAGGAGGTGAGGAATGGTTGGCAAGGAAGTTGGAGAACAGTTGGAGGCAGGCAACAAGGAGCCTGTCGGGGGCTGTCTGTGTGAGGCAGGAGCACGGTTATGGGGTGTCTAAAGGCCACCCTTTCAGAACCTGCTTGTCAAAGTGTCTGGTGGCTGGAGAAAATACAGATTTGTTTTAGATGACAAATGGCCATTGTGCTCCGACTTTGTGTCCTAAGTGCCCTTTTCCCATCTTTGTAATGACCATTGATGAAATAAATACCAAAAAAAAAAAAAAAAGATAGCCATAGAGCACTGTGATTCAGTCAAGTCGCCGAGGTCTGTGGCTGTGACGATGTGGGCCAGAGGCCTTTTTTTCCTGCCTCAGTTTCTCATTTGTAAAATAGGGCTGTTAATAAAACTAGAGCATGCACAGAAGGCCTTAGCACCACACTTGCAAGTAGTAGCTCAGTACGCGTATGTATAGTGGGCGCAATGGTGATGTTGCCAACAGTGAAGAGCATTTCCGTGTGTGTCTGTCACCGCTTCTCCTTTAGTGCCAGCTCGTGTTGTCCCCAGCTCTGGCTGCCTCCCTGAGCTTCGTGGGTTTGGGGGACACTGGGGGACCCACTACTGAAACTTGTGATGCCTCTCAGTGGTCATGGTGCGTGCATCTCTTACAGGGAGGATGGGAGCTTGCTCCTGGGTTTTTTGGAAAGCAGTGGAGAGCTTTGAAAAAGAGCCCAGAAAATCCCCATTCTGACATCTCAAATAGGCAGAATGAGGGTGTTACAGCTTGGAGACGGGTTGGGGAGGGCAGTGGGGGTCGGGCCTTGATGTGAGATGGGCGTATTAGGGTGCCTGTGGCCATCTGCAGGTGGAGGCTGCTAGTACCAGAAGCGCCTGGTGGTGGCTGAGGTTTTGTGCACTGCATCTTCCTCCTCGTCACCAGAATCATAGGCTAGCAGGGTGCTGGGCCAGAGGGTTTGAAAATAAAAGATCAAGGGGCCAAGGATGTATCTCACTTACTTACCTAGCATGCTCAAGACTCTGGGTTTGGGCACTATGAAAGAGAAAAAGAAAGCGAAAGGCCAGAGCACTATTCAGACTGACCTTGGACTCACCGTGTGGCCCAGGCTAGCCTCGCACTCGCAGTGATCCTCCTGTCTCAGCCTCCTCAGCCTCCCGCATTCAGGGAATCCATAGGGAGGGGATTGCTCTTAGTCCCCAGGTTTTTTGCTTGGCTTCTGCGCCTCAGTGTCCTTGGCTTCTGAACTGTGAGTTTGGAGACCCCTGTTGGGCCACCTGTTTGGGGACCAAGGTCACACCTGGTGGTTCAGTGAGCAGAATTGTCCCCGCAGGCGCATGCTTAGGATGCCGCTCTTCCTCGTACTTCATTACCACCCTTCTGCTCTTACTGCGCAGCGTTTCCTCAGCAGCCCCGCCAGGCAGGGGCTGTGCCCAGCACAGCGACAGGTAAGGACCGGGAAGATACTGGGGTGGAAAGTCTTGCCTGGGACCTAACGGAGCTCCAGTTCTTGGCCACAGCTAGCCTGTCGGCCCTCACTGTCATGGAGGCTTGTCGGCCACAGAGTCCTTCCCCCAGGAAGCTTCCAATCCTGTGGCAGAAATAAAAGACAGCTGCCCATGAGAGCACCACTAGCCACACCAGGTCCCCTGCGCTCAGGCTCCCAGGACATGCAGAGTAGTAAGGATAAAGCAGACGCGCTAGGCGTAGAGCAGGAAGCTGCGGCAAGGACCCAGGCACTCACAGGCCCCTCGAGCAGGTCTGTATACAACTCTGACCCACAGACTCTTCCTCTGGGAGACAAAATGATTGTGTGTCCCGCAGAGGTTATCTGTGGCATCAGTGAGAACGGGCCTGGGAAGCTCCAAGTGCTGAGTCTTGAACTTGTAATGAAGACAGGACCCAAATCTGTATGCACTGGTACCTGGGCCGTGGCAGACAGCTCAGCCCTGGCGGTAGCACCTGTGAGTTCCAGGTTACAAGAACTTCTGGCTGGGAGTGGTTGTGCGCACCTGTAATCTCAGTACTCAGGAGGCTGAGGCAAGAAGATTGCCATGAGTTCAAGGATAGTGTGGGCTACAAAGTGGGACTCTGTCTCAAAAAAAAAAAAACAAAACTCCTGCCTCTGATGGGGCTTGAGAGAATGAAATCATTTAACATGTGTCAAGTTCTGAGCAGAGTTCTTGGCATACGCTTGGTGCTCAGCATGAATATGATCATTAGTCAGTTTGATTGCAGGATTAGAACCCGGGCAGTCTGACTCCTCGCCTGCCCCAGCACCCCTGTGGCTCTCTGTGTCTGTCGGTGGTTTATTTGTCAAGAGAGGCGGCACCAGCAACCACCTCCTGGAGATGTGGGTTCCTCCCTTGTTCCATCCTCCTCACTTTGCCCATCCTGCAATCGGTCTCCACAGATGTCACAGGCCAGGTGGTCTCAGAGTCACACCTGTGCTCCGCTCCCTGGAGACCCCAGGCGTTGCCCCAACTCCTGCCCCAGTCTGACCTGTGACCCGTTCTGCCCTGGAAAGCCTCCAACCTCTGTAAATAGGGCATTTGTTTGGTCCTCCCACCTCAAGGGTTAATATTTCACAGCATGGCACTGCTCCAAGGCCCAGGGCTGGCTCCCCCGGCCTCCTGCCCACTGTGTGTCAGGTGCTGGGGGATCCCTTGCTCCTCGTCTGGACCTCAGCTGTCTTTCCCCTTCTTGCTTGGTGCGATGGATGGACCAGAAGTACATGGCTGGTGAGAAGCTTGGCCTGGCCCAAGGTTTGAGTCTCTGTCTGTCACTTTGGAGGTCGAAAGCAAGCCTCGTGTCAGCTGTGTGCACCTCAGCGTCCCTGTCAGCAAATGGGCCAGTGGTCTCGACCGCCACCTGTTATCGGAGGTCATTCCCACAGCGGCAAACCAGTGTTCTGCTAAATGCCACATGCCAGCGCATGCTGGGCACCGGGGACGAGGATGCAGGCGTGGGTGCAGGCAGACAGTCCCAGCTCCCAGCCTGTGGGCTGGGGGAGGGGCCGTGGACAAATTGTTATGCAAACGATTAATTCACTACAAGTGCAGGATGCTGGGACTGGTTGTTTTATTGCTTAAATAAGAGCCTGTACCAAGTAAAGTTTAGCACCAGTCTGGAGATGCCAGCGTGGGGTGGCAGCTTCTCTCCTCTCCTCTCTCCCATGCAGCCCCCCACAGGATGCCCTGAGCGCTGAGGGATGCAGTCTGAGGGAACCTGTGGGAAAGGGATTCTCCCCATGCGGTGGCCGGTCAAAATCAGGGTTTTCTCTGTCCTCTGTTCCTAGAACTCCAGATGGCTGTGGCCAGCCAGGCAACTGAGGAGCCCTCGTGCCCCGGGGTGGAGCCGGTGCCAGACCTGCAGCTCCGTGGGGCACAGCGGCAGGGCGTTCCGGCCCCAGGCGTCCGGGCCCCAGTGCCGAGATGAGGTTGGCTCCTTCCTCCACCAGCTCGCCCCAGCCCCAGGCAGCTGGTTGGCACTGCCAAAGGGAAGTCAGCGGATAGTGCCCTCTGCCCGGTTTGGCTTTTGGGGGCCTTGGTGACTGACATGCTGGTGTCTCTTCCACATAGGGACCAGGGCAGAGGCAGAGCGGCTCCCCAGGTACCTGGCTCAAACTGGCAGCTCTTTCCATGCGGTCGGTCACACAGCTCAGCTGTGGGCACAAGTGGGCCCGTGCCCCGAAGCCCTTTGTCACTGGCCACTGGCATTTACTGAAGCGTCCCCATGGGCCAGGCCCCACTGGCGCCTAGGGCTCCCTCTGCTCATTAGCCAGTGCCGAGGCCCCGCACCCGCTCTGCCCAGTGTGCACGCGTCTTCTTCCCAGGTGCTGTTCCCTCCTCTCACACTAGGACTTATCTTTGGGGTCTCCCTAAAGTGTCCCTTCTTTTTTTTTTTTTGAGACAGGCTCTTGCTATGTAGTTCAGACTGGCCTTGAACTCACTGTGTAGCCCGGGCTAGTCTTGAACGTGCAGTGATCCTCCTGAGTGCTGGGATTCCAGTGTATGCCATGAGGCACTCCAGGCAGCACGGCCCTCCCTCTGCTCCTGCACACTCCCCAGTTACACACAGTGCGTGTGTGCGCCCTGCAGAGCCTGAAAGGCCCCGGAGGCTGCACCTTGCCACCTACTTGGGTTGGAGCACCGTGCTCAGGAGCCGGTTGCTAAGGGCACAACCCAGAAAGTAGTGCCAGGCAGGAAGCCTAGTGATTACAGTGGCTTTGGGACAGGCCCGGGGGACACTGGGCAGGAGAATCCTGGCAGATTGGGCTGGCCTCACAGAGGAAGTCACCTTGCTCCTGGGATACAGGACGAGCTGAGCCAGAGGTGAGTTCCAGGGCAGTGCGGACCCAGCCGTCAGGAGGTATTTCCTGGAGGAAGAACCTGGACACCTGCTGGGGGTGGGGCCAACGCAGCATTTGGAGGAGAAATCAAATAACCAGTTGACTTCAGATGGTCCCAGCTGAAGAGGACAGATCAGGCAAAAGTCTGAAGGTGACCCAGTGAAGGAGGCTAGGCCGGCTGGAGAAGGGGTCCCAGGGGACCAAGTAGCCCAGCAAGCTGCTTCTCATCCAGGGCCTGGAGTCGCTGCTGGATGACACCGGCCTTTCCAGGGCCCTGCAGAAGACACTGCTGGCTGCTCGAAGACCCGGAAGTAAATGAAGGCCGGAGAAGGCCAGGCCAGGATCCAGGCTTCCTGCTCGCCGTGCCTTCCCTCGAGGGTGTCACTGCTTTGCCAGTGGGTGGGTGGCACAGTAGGCCTTGTGGGACCGCCCAGGCCAGGAGCTGGGCCAGGACAGATCCTGCTCTATGTAGGGGACGGGGAAGATGCAGTAGAAGAAGGTGATGGTGATAAGAATTGCTATTTTAACTGGGTGTAGTGGCGCATGCCTGTAATCCCAGCACTCAGGAGGCTGAGGCAGGAGGATCACCATGAGTTTGAGGCCAGCCTGGGCTACATAGTGAATTCAGGGCCAGTCTGAACTGCGTAGCAAGACCCTGTCTCAAGGAGAAAAAAAGAGAGAAAAGGAAAAAAAAAATCGTCTTTTATTGACCAATTATTACATGCCAGGCATCATGCTGCCCTTGAATTCACTGTGTAGCCCGGGCTGGCCTCAGACTCGCAATGACTCTCCTGCCTCAGCCTTCTGAGTGCTGGGATGACAGGTGTGCGCCACCTCGCTCGGCTGCCCCGCTTAGAGAAAAAGACCCTGAGGTGCGGAGGGGTGAAGAGCTTGCCCAAACCCACCTGTTCTAAGCGGCTGGAGTGGGGTTGGAGCCAGGTCGGCCCACCAGCAGTGCTTTGTACGCCTCATGTCAGGCAGCAACGGGGAGGTGGTGGTGCCAGGCCTGAGTCTGCAGTGCACTGAGGCTCTGCTCCACATCCATGTGCATGGCCAGGGGCGCCCAGCAGCCGGGAGCCCGCTGGGACATGATGCCCCAAGTCCCGGCGCACGGAGCTCAGGTCTCCTCCCTGACCGACGGGCTGGAGCCACGCTGGCTGTGTGGTGGCTGTGTGCTATTTGTGTTGATGTGAGCTGGGCCTTCCCCAGCATTACCCCTCATACTCGCTGCCCAGTGAAGGGAGGTCGCCGCCCGTGTTCCCTGTGAGGAGACAGATCTGGACAGGCCGAGGAGGTTCGCAGGGGTGTGTCTGACAGCAGAGCCTGCCCTTCTGCTGGCTGGTTTGTTAGAGTCTCTGTGTACCCCGGGCTGTTCTCCGGTACGTGGCACTCCTGCCTCAGCGTCCCCGGGGCTGGAATTACAGGCGCATACAAGCCGTGTATTTTTTTATTCTACCTAGTGGTGTGCAAGTGGTTGTCCCATACTGTGTAGGGTTAGTGACACACACCCAGTCCCCGTGTTCAGTACAGATGCACAATATTTTTCTCATATTTCTGACCAATGGCTGATCGCATCCATGGATGTGGAACTTGTGGGTACACAATGAAGGGTGCACAAGATCAGACTGCAGTTTAGTGGCTTTCCACGAGGGCACCCAGTTCCAGCTTTCCCAGAAGCCCCTCTGTCCACCCACAGAGCTTGGCACCGCCCTGACTCTAACACCTCTCACACACTAATATGGACCCTGGTGAGAAAAACTGTGGTCAGCAATCAATTCCTGGCTGACCTAGGCTCTAAAAATTGTTTCTTCTGTTGTTCAGTTGGTTGGGTTTGTTTTGTTTTGGTTTGGCTTATTTTGGTTTGGTTTGGTTTTTGGTTTTTTGGGGGTAGGGTCTCACTATGTAGTTCAGACTGGCCTTGAACTCACTACGTCGCTCAGGCAGGCCTCAAACTTGCAGCTATCCTCCTGCCTCAGCCTCCTGAGTGCTGAGATTACTACCACACCCATTTTTTTCCCCAATTTTAAAATTGCATGCTGTGTTTTTTTTTTTTTAGACTAATTTGTAGAAGTTGCTTATACATTTAAACACAAGTCCTCTGAGCTTTGTGTGGTGGCGCACCCATAATCCCAGCACTCGGGAGGCTGAGGCAGAAGGGTAGCTGTGAGTTCGAGGCCGGCATGAGCTACATTGTAAATTCAAGGCCAGTCTGGACTACATAGTGAGATGTTATCTCAAGACAAAAAAAGCCAAAACACAAGTCCTCTGTTGTGTATATTATTGGAAATCGCCTCTTTTTTTTTTTTTTTTTCCAGAGGTCTTGCTAAGTTGCCAAGACTGGCTTTGAACTCATGATTCTCCTGCTTCAGCCTCCCGAGTAGCTGGGATTACAGGCATGTGACCATGCCTGGCTACATTCAAGTTTTTGTGACTCAGTAATATTCACCCTCCCATGGTGAAGCAGCTTTTGTTGATCGGTTCCTCTGCGGATGGGCATTTGCACTGTTCCCCTTTTTCTCTGTGAATAGCGCTGTGCTGAGCACTGATGCGCAGGTTTCTGCCTGGACAGCTACTCCACTCTCTTGGGAGGGGCTTCCATGTCTGATCATACGCCTGTAAGACGCAGTATCTTGTCTCTGCGGCGTGGCCTGTGCGAAGTACTCATTAGTGGTAAGTGTGTGCAGGTTCAAAAGTTCTGTGCTACACAGGACGCTGCACAGTAGCTATTAAGACTGTGAGAAGCATTTGGTAAAGTTCCTGTTGTCTCCGAGCAGCCGGGCCCCAACACACACGGGGCGCTGGCGTCACAAAGGCCACATAGTGAGTTCAAGGCAGCCTGAACTGCACAGCGAGAGCCTGTCTCAAAATCAATCAATCAACCAATCAATCAATAGAGAAATCAGGAGTCCTGAACCTGGCTCAGCTAAACTGCTAATTTGAATGTGACGTCCAGGGCCTGTTTCCCTGCTCCAGGGCTGGGCGTACAATGGCTGATGGTGCTGGCCTTTCCCTGTGCCTCACCTGGCTTCTCTCCAGTTCCCCAGGTGTGACTCCTCCAATGATCCTGTGAGAGGAGACGTCACTGCTGCCTGGGGCACCCCGTCCTGGAGTGGCCGCCTGCCACCCCCAGCATGGCGTCCGACACCCCCGAGTCCCTCATGGCCCTCTGCACCGACTTCTGCCTGCGCAACCTGGACGGCACCCTGGGTTACCTGCTGGACAAGGAGACCCTGCAGCTACACCCAGACATCTTCCTGCCCAGCGAGATCTGTGACCGGCTGGTCAATGAGTGAGCGTGCCTGGGGCCGGGCAGGGCCAGGGTCAGAGCACGAGTGTGTGCTTCCAAGGGGGAGATGGCTGTGGGTATGTGTACACCCGGATGTCTGTGAGTGCAGGGTAGTGGTGTATCCATACCATAAAAGTGTGTGTGCGTGTGCGCACATGTGTTGGGATGCATGTACCAGGGTGTGCATATGCAAGAATTTGAGTGTATTACACTAGTCTTCCCCAGCACAGGGGTTGTGCACCTGTGCATTTGGAGATGAGACACTGTAAAAACCTGCATGTACACACGCCCATAATCTCAGTACTCAGCAGGCTGAGGCAGGAGGATTGCCATGAGTTTGAGGCCAGCCTATAACATATAATGAGGCCCTGTCTCAAAAAACAAACACCAAAAAACTACATGTAAATAATGAAGTGAATGCTGTCCCCCATGTGTGTGCTTATCCCTGGGCCTGGGCCTGTGAAATAAGGACAGATACGGGTTCACCTCTGCTAGGGGCTCCAGGAATCCTGATATGCATTTCCTGGGTGTTGGGGCACACTCCAGATACCCTGGAGGGAAATTGTGGCATCTGTGCGGGAACTGAGGACAGAGCCAAACTTCTAGCAGTGTCCTGAGCATTCAGTGTGGGTCAGGCCTGAGGTTGGACACTTTGCCGACCACAGTTATATCCATTTTCCAGATAAAGAAACTGAGGTCCAGGGAAGTTCGGTTCTTGTGTCAAGCTGCCCAGTAGGGCATGTACCACATTGGCTCTTGATAAGAGGCCCCTGTAGCTGGGTGTGGTGGTGCACGCCTGTGATCCCAGCACTCAGGAGGCTGAGGCAGGAGAATTGCTGTGAGTTTGAAGCCAGCCTGGAGTACATAGCCAGACCCTGTCTCAAAAAAAAAACCGAAAAAAAAGGGAGGGGCTGGGGATTTAGCTTGGTGGTTAGAGTGCTTGCCTTGCCAGCACAAGGCCCTGAGTTCGATCCCCAGCACCAAAAAAAAAAAAAAAGAAAGAAAGAAAGAAAAAAGGGAAAATGGGGCACCTACACTACCAGGTCCCCCCAAGAGCTCACTTTAGATCCCTGGGTCCTTGGGCATCCTTAATCTCAGGGCTCTGTAGTCAGGCCCCAGCCAGGAACTGCGAGGAGGAAGAGGAGGGGCTGCTGCGGGTGATTCTGCCAGGCTTCAGGGAGGGAGGCCTGTGCTCAGGGGCTAGGGTCCCGGGCGCCCGCTCCGCCAGCCAGGTGTTTGGCCCTTGCAGGTATGTCGAACTGGTCAACGCTGCCTGCACCTTTGAGCCCCACGAGAGCTTCTTCAGCCTCTTCTCAGATCCGCGCAGCACGCGCCTTACCCGGATCCACCTCCGCGAGGACCTGGTGCAGGACCAGGACCTGGAGGCCATCCGCAAGCAGGTGAGGCCGCCTCACCAGGGCACCAGGCGTGGCCGGTGGGGCAGGCTCCGCACACAGGGTGTGGTGGTGCTGACGGGGCTGTGCCGCAGGACCTGGTGGAGCTGTACCTGACCAACTGTGAGAAGCTGTCCGCCAAGAGCCTGCAGACCCTGCGCAGCTTCAGCCACACCCTGGTGTCCCTGAGCCTCTTTGGCTGCGCTAACATCTTCTACGAGGAGGAGAACCCGGGGGGCTGCGAAGACGAGTGCCTGGTGAACCCCACCTGCCAGGTGCTGGTGAAGGACTTCACCTTCGAGGGCTTCAGCCGCCTGCGCTTCCTCAACCTGGGCCGAATGATTGACGGGGTCCCTGTGGAGTCGCTGCTGCGGCCGCTCAGCTCGCTGGCTGCCCTAGACCTCTCCGGCATCCAGACGAGCGACGCAGCCTTCCTGACCCAGTGGAAGGACAGCCTGGTGTCCCTCGTGCTCTACAACATGGACCTGTCAGACGACCACATCCGGGTCATCGTCCAGCTGCACAAGCTGCGGTGAGCCGGGCGGGGAGACTGCAAGGACGGGGGTAGGGCCAGGCTGAGGACCCGAAGCGAATCCATCCCTGGAGCCCAGCAGGGTTCTGGCGGGGTTCCCTGAGTGCCCTGGAGCTACTGTGGCAGCCCGGCACCCCCGCCCAGCACGGCAGGAGTGAGGTCCTGACCTGTGGCCCTCGTGCAGGCACTTGGACATCTCCCGTGACCGCCTCTCCAGCTACTATAAGTTCAAGCTGACACGGAAGGTGCTGAGCCTCTTTGTGCAGAAGCTGGGGAACCTCATGTCCCTGGACATCTCGGGTCACATGATCCTGGAGAACTGCAGCATCTCCAAGATGGACGAGGACGCAGGCCAGACCAGGTGGGCACCGGCCCCAGGGCTGCTCCTGCTGCCCCCAGCCCCACCCAGGCTCTGCTGCTGCCACTGAGGAAGCAGTCAGGCCCTGCCCTACTGGGTCCATGTGAGCCTGTGGCGGCCACGGGTTGTTCTCGGGTCAGAGGGTGCAGGCTCAGAGTGGCCTGAGGGTCAAGGAGAGGGAGGAGAGGTGGCCTCCAGCTCGTCCTGCAAGCTCATTCTCCTGAGTTTTCCAGGGGAACAGGGACCCAGCAGCAGGGACAGCGTGTGCAGACGGAGCTGCCCAGACTGATGCCTGCAGGGCATGGTGCACACCTGTGTCCCAGCACTCTGCAAGGCTGAGGCAGGAGGATCAAAAGTTTGGGCCCAGGCTGGGCAACTTAGGGTTCGCCGAGACCCTGTCTCAGAAAATAAAAAAGGGGCTGGGGATGGAGTTCAGTGTGAAGGTGACAGCCCTGAGCTCAATCCCAAGTAGAGGAAGAGAACCGGCAGTATCTGTATGGATCAGGTGTCGCTGCTGCGGATAGGTCCGTGGCCGGCCTGGAGCAGGCTTGAATGCTGCTCAGCTGATGCAGTTGTCCCTTGGCCACTGCTGAAACCTAAAGGCATCGTGTCCTTGTGGCGGTGGCCAGCAGTGTTTTCCCTGTGAGCCGCAGCAGTCCATCCCAGCAGTCCATCCCAGGCCACCCTTCCACCCAGAGGTGGGGTCTGTTCCCCACCCTTAAAAAAAAAGAAAAGGGCCAGCAAGTGCAAGGCCCTGGGTCTGATTCCTGGTACCAAAAAAAGAAAAAGGTAAAGAAAAAGGAAGACAACACTGGAGGGCCCAGGAGGCGAGCACCCAGTAAATGTGGTGCCGCCTGCACATGTCTGGCCTGACCCCTGTCATGGACCCCACTCTTTTCCCTAGTGTCGAGCCTGCCAAGAGCAGCATCGTGCCCTTCCGAGCTCTGAAGCGTCCCCTGCAATTCCTCGGGCTCTTCGAGACCTCCCTGTGCCGCCTTGCACACATCCCGGCCTACAAGGTGAGCATTGGCTGGGGGCAGTGGGGAGGCACAAGGAGGGCCACAGGGGCCGGGGGCCCCTGCACTCGCGGGCCGGGGGCCAAGCTGAGATCTGAGGAGCCACTGCACTCATCCCCATCCCTAGGTGAGTGGTGACAAGAACGAGGAGCAGGTGCTGAACGCCATCGAGGCCTACACGGAGCACCGGCCTGAGATCACGTCACGGGCCATCAACCTACTTTTTGACATTGCACGTATCGAGCGCTGCAGCCAGCTCCTTCGGGCCCTGAAGGTTGGTGCCGACCAGGGCCTCGAACCCAGGCCCACCTGGAGGGTGCTGGACTCAGCCGTCTCTCCCCACCCCCGGGACACAGGTGGTCAGGCCTCCCTGTCTGCAGTCCCCAGCCCCAGCCCTGCTCGCCTTGCCCAGCTGGCTTCTGCACAGCCTTGTTCAGGGCACCATCCCACCTTGTCCCATCTTGTCCCCACATCCACCCTGGGCTGGAGTTCATGCTGCTGTAGAGGAGCTTTCCACCCCTCCCGTAGGCCGGGCTGTTGCGCCCGTCTCTCAGAGCACCTGTCACCCTCTCCACACAGCTGGTCATCACAGCTCTCAAGTGCCACAAGTATGATAAGAACATCCAAGTGACGGGCAGCGCCGCCCTCTTCTACCTGACCAACTCCGAGTACCGCCCCGAGCAGAGCGTCACGCTGCGCCGGCAGGTCATCCAGGTGGTGCTGAATGGCATGGAGTCCTACCAGGAGGTGACGGTGAGCCCCGCCTGGCCTCCCTGCCCACCTGCCCCCAGGCCTCCTAGCTCTGTGTCGCCTCCTTCCCAGCAGCTCTCCTGGCCTCCTGGGCCTGGCACCCGGGCCCGCAGCCACCCAGCCTCTGCTCAGCTGTGCTGTCCGTAACGTAACACTCTGCTCAGGCACATTTCATCCAGTGGCTGTTTTTTTTTTTTTTTTTTTTTTTTTTTTTTTTTTTTTTTTTTTTTTTTTTGGTGCTGGGGATGGAACTCAGGCCCTTGTGCTTGCAAGGCAAGCACTCTAATCGCTGAGCTAAATCCCCAGCCCCTAGTGGCTGTTTTTGTTAGAAAGTAATAAAGACTGGGGGACTGGGTTGTGGCTCAGTAGAATCCTTACCTAGCATGATGCATGAGCCCTTGCTTTGAGTCCTGCTACCACACACACCAACATAGTAATCAAATTGTTTTTACAGTAGGACACTTACAGGGGTTGGGGATTTAGCTCAGTGGTGGAGCACTTGCCTAGCATGCATGAGGCCCTGAGTTCAGTCCCCAAAAAGAAGAGTGAATTGCCTAGAAAGTGAAAGTCACAGTCCTATCTCTCCTCGCCAGAAACAGCTAACAGTTCGGTTTCATATCTGTTGAGCCCAGCATGGTACTCAGTGTCCTCTTTGAAGGAAAGGCCACTTGTTGGGCCTGCAGCCTGGAGCCGTGGCCGAGCCCCACACCTGAGGTAGAGTTGCTGACTCAGCACCTAGGGTTGAACACTTAGGTGTTTTTTTTCTATTTTGGTTGTTGATAAAACCTATGCCTGTGTAGTTCAGGCTGTCCTTGAACTCACTGTGTATTCCAGGCTGGCCTCAAACTCACTGCAATCCCCCTGTCTCAGCCTCCTGAGTGCTGAGACGACAGGCGTGCATCACCACACCGAGCAGCTATCCCCTGTATATTGCTAAGTGAATAGATGTTTTGGACCAATCTGATACCTTTCTCTGCACCCCTCCCCCCAACATCATGATGAAATCTAGAAGGACATACACCAAACTTTAACAGTGATTACATCTGGGAATGAAATGGGGACTCACTTTCTACTCAGATAACATCCTATGTCTTTTCTTTTTTTAACAGTGAGTGAGTATTAGTTTTATAATTTAGGATAAACTTTTCCCAAAAAAAATATATGGGGGAAGGGGAACAAAAGTGAGGGAGGGGAAAGGAAGGGAGGGACAAGAAAAAAAGAGAATGGAAGGAAAAAATGGAAACAAGTCTTTTGTATGTAAA
>PVJO010008929.1:0-27273 GCA_004026905.1 Hystrix cristata | reverse complement strand
AAAAATAAATAAATACAAATTTAAAAATATATGTATGGGGCTGAGAGTATAGCTTAGTGGTAGCTTGCTTGCCTAGCCTACATGAGGCCCTGAGTTCAATTCCCAGCATGGCAAAAAAAAATGTGTGTGTGTAATAAGTAAACAAGTGTATCAGGGAGAAAGAATGAGGTTAATATGGGATGAACTTCCAATAGCTAATATGAAAAGAAGGAAGGAAATTAAATGGCAAGAAAATGCACTGAGAACACTGTAAAGATATCTTTAAAAATAAACAGCTGGGTTTCATGGTGCACATCTATAATCCCAGCTCTCAGGAGGCAGAGGCAGGAGGGTTGCTGAGGTGAGCCTGAACTATATAACAAGATTCTGTCTCAGAAAACAAAACTAACCCTACAGAGAGTGTAAAGAGCAACTGAGAGCATAGCATCCGTAGCCCTTGTACACTGTAAGTGTGTAACTAGCACATCTACTCTGGAGAACAGTCTGACATCACCTAGTAAAGTGGAAGACACCAGGCCTGTGTGCCCTAGAGTAGCCCACGGAGTGGTCTGGAGAATGCATGTATAATACATGTGCTCAGTGGCCAGCTGTGGCCAAAAACCCAACAGCAGGACAGAGGGATGAGTAAACAGGTTGTTGTGTGGTAGAATACTCTACTGCAGTGAAAAGTGAGTGCATTTGGGCTGCATGTAACAGTGGTGGCTCTTGCAATCATGTTGAGCAGAGAGAAGCAAGAAGCAGAGACAATGGTTTCCAGAGTAGAGGGAGGCCAGAGTTTATGATCAGGAAGGGACATATGGGGCCTTCTGGTACTGGCAGAGCTATTTCCTGGCCCAAATGGTGATTCATGGGCACACACTATATAATTATGCAATTACATTAGTATCTTTCTCTGTAAATATTTTACATTTTAAGATACTTTTAAAACCAAGCCTATAGATCTCCCTGGAAGCCTCCGGGGCACCCCGGCCCATGTGGCCCAAGCCTCAGGAGCACCCCAAGGCTGACTGCATGCCCGGCCTGGCCCCGTGCCCCGCAGGTGCAGCGGAACTGCTGCCTGACTCTCTGCAACTTCAGCATCCCCGAGGAGCTGGAGTTCCAGTACCGCCGCGTGAATGAGCTCTTGCTCAGCATCCTCAACCCCACACGGCAGGACGAGTCCATCCAGCGCATCGCCGTGCACCTGTGCAATGCCCTGGTCTGCCAGGTGGACAACGACCACAAGGAGGCCGTGGGCAAAATGGGCTTTGTCGTGGTACGTGCGGGCGGGGCCGCTCCACATGGGCCTCTGGAGGGCAGGGGTCCAGGTCCAGGGTGGGGAGCCGCCAGACCGCGGCCTGCAGGGTTCAGGCCTGACTGGAGGAGTTCCAGGCTGGGCTTACGGTCCACCTGTCCTGGCCCCCTTGTAATGGGGCGTGTCCATTGCAAGTCACCTCTCCCTCGGACCTGATCTGCTGTCCCCATTATGCACCCCACCTGGGTTCAAGTAAGTGTTCCACATGGCTGCCCAGACACCAGCTGCAGGTGCTGAGCGCTGTGGAAGCCTGGGCACCTGGGCATCTGTCCCTCATCACTGTCCCCAGCATGTCCTGGCCTTGGGCAGATAAATTCTAGCCTGGGCCTAGTGCATGGTGAGGAGAGGTTGATATTGCTGGCCAAGGGAAGGCACAAATGGGAAAGGAGCTAAGGCAAGCCGAGCATGGTGGTGCCACCCCTAATCCCAGCACTCAGGAGGCTGAGGCAGAAGGATCATCGGAGTTCGAGGCCAGCCTGGGCTACACAGCGAGACCCTGTCTCCTCCTCTCATCTCCGGGGAAGCACAGCCTGCAGTGGGGACAGGTTGAGCCCAGAGTCGCCAAGGAGTTAGCCTGGGCGAGGCTAGTTCTCAGGCTCCTGCAGCCAGGTCCCGGGGTCTGTGCAAGTGTCCGCATCATTGCGGAGACTTGGTCTCCCCAGGATGAGCCCTGTGCCGGGTCTGGGGACGCAGTGGTTCTGGAGGCCCAGCCTCCACACGTTGTCTCTCTGCCTGCAGACCATGCTGAAGCTGATTCAGAAGAAGCTGCTGGACAAGATAGTAAGTGGGGCTCAGGGCAGCTCTCCACGGAGTCAGCTTGCCCTGGGGGAGGTGCCCTGGGTGCCAGCACGCACTGAGCCCCGCATCCCTTGCAGTGTGACCAGGTCATGGAGTTCTCCTGGAGTGCCCTGTGGAACATCACAGATGAGACACCTGACAACTGCGAGATGTTCCTCAACTTCAATGGCATGAAGCTCTTCCTGGACTGCCTGAAGGTAGGGCCCTCGTGGTCCCCACAGACGGACGGACGGACAGACAAGCCACACTGACCCGGGTCCCCAGCGCGGATTTGCTGCTCACGAGCTCCCCGTGGCCCTCTGGGGCCTCTTGAGGGAAGACCTGGCCCCGAGTCCCTGGCGACATCTGCCAGGCCGGCTTCCGCCAGGAGTGTGGTGTCTCATCCCCAAGCCGTGTCCTCTCACTCCTGCGGTGATTCCCGTACACCAGTCCTTCGAGCCTTGGTGATTGGATTCATGCCGACCCCGGAGCCCAGATCTCTCCAAAGCCGCCACCTTTTTATCCCTCGTCCGTGAACGCCCGGCTCTGACCTGGGCCACCGGAAACCAGGAGGGTGGCTTTGTACACTGCCTTCCCCTTGTCTAATTGGATCAGCCAGATGCCTATAAAACTTTCAGGTTAATGACACCAGACGCTAAGTAACTAGGTACTAATTGAGCAGCCCTGTCGGGTCTCATGTTGCCAGGAATTCCCAGAGAAGCAGGAACTGCATCGCAACATGCTGGGACTCCTGGGGAATGTGGCGGAGGTGAAGGAGCTTCGGCCTCAGCTAATGACATCCCAGTTCATCAGTGTCTTCAGGTTGGTACTGGTTGCCTTTGCCTTTTTGCTTGGCTGTCAGGATGCCGAGGACTGTAGCCTGTACTCAGCTGCCATGACTGCTCTTAGCCTACGTTTTTGTTACAAATGTCACCTTCCAAGCCACGCCTGCCGGCACATGCCTGTAATCCCAGCACTGGAGAAGCTGAGGCAGGAGGATCACTGTGAGTTCAAGGCTAGACTGGGCTACATAGTGAGTTCAAGTCCAGCCTGGACTGCATAGCGAGACCTTGTCTCAAAAAACAGAACCGCAAAAACAGTTGTAATCCATCATCCACCCAGGAGCCCACCTTGCTCCTTCCTCCCACAGCAACCTGCTGGAGAGCAAGGCCGATGGCATCGAGGTGTCCTACAACGCCTGTGGCGTCCTGTCCCACATCATGTTTGACGGGCCCGAGGCCTGGGGCGTGTGCGAGCCCCAGCGGGAGGAGGTGGAGGAGCGCATGTGGGCGGCCATTCAGAGCTGGGACATCAACTCCCGCAGGAACATCAACTACAGGTGCCATGGGGGGCGGGCAAGACTTGTCCCTGGGGCGGCCAGCGTCCTCTGTGGCCTCCGTTCCCGCTCACCAGGCCACACGGCCGAGAGCGCGGGAGACTGGAACTCACCCAGCACCTGCGCTGCCCGTGTGCAGCCTGTACTTACGAGTACCTGACTCAGACGCCCAAGGGGAGACGAACGGAGTCCACGTGGCCCTCCTTTCCGCGGAGCCCTGGTCACACTCTGGTGTCCCTCTGGCTTCAGGTCTCACTGTGCTGTGACTGAATGCCCATTACCAGGGCCTGTTGCCCAGCCACGTGGTTTGTGCCACCCTGAACTGATGGCTGTTTGAGTGGGAACACACTGGGAGGATGGGGCCTCACTGGCAGCCCACCGGCACGGCGCGGGGTCCCCAGGGGTCCCTAGAGTCAGTGACTCCAGGCTGCCCTCCGAGGCCCTTGCCAGGGGTTCTATCACGCTTTCCTCTGTCACCTTCTCGCCCAGACCCCCAGCTCTCTGCCCCTCCCACATGCGGTCACCTCGCTCTCTCTGCCCGCAGGTCCTTCGAGCCGATCCTCCGCCTGCTCCCCCAGGGGATCTCCCCCGTCAGTCAGCACTGGGCGACCTGGGCCCTGTACAACCTCGTGTCTGTCTACCGTGAGTGCCCGCTGCTCTCCGTCACCAAGAGCACGAGCCAGCTGTCCAGGGTCTCCAGGCGGCTGGCTTAGTGCTTCTTGCCCTGCTATGAGCGAACCATTAGAACTTGCACTAGACAGGGTAGCACTGTGGTTCCAGCCCAGCAGGCACCAGGGTCACAGGGTGGTGTTCTGTTAACAGTACAGAAGCCTCGTGTCATGTACACTCCTGTAATCCCAACCTGAGGGAGGCTGAGGCAGGAAGATTGCCAGCTCAAGTCCCACCTGGACAAGGGCTGGGGATGTAGCTCAGTGGTACAAGCGCCTCTGGGTTCGATCCCTAGTACCATAAAGAACAAAACATACACATCAGTGCAGGTCCCAGATCTGTTTGATCTGAATATACAGGAACAGAATTTAGGAATCTGTGTTTTATTTATTGGTTTGTTTTTTGAAGTTTTTTTGTTTTTGGTTTTGGCTTTTTGAGACAGGATCTTTCTCTGTAGTTCAAGCTTGCCTTGAACTCACTATGTATCCCAGGTTGGCCTTCACTCATGGTGATCCTCCTGCCTCAGCCTCCCAAGTGCTGGGATTACAGGTGTGCACCACTGCACCCGGCTGAGAAGTTTTAACAAAAACTCAGAGGATCATCATGTTTAGGGTCTGGTTTGGGTGACATTTCCCATGGGACAAGCGACTCTGAACCTCAGTAGAGAAGAGACTTCCCCAAGGACTCACCCCTGCTTCCCCGGGTGACTCCGGAGCCCCACCCCCCAGGCTGGAGGGATGTGACTGCCTGCCTCCCAGCAGGACCGTGTCACCCAGGCCGCCACCTTAGGCTGGTCCTCAAGCAAGGATGGGTCTCTGGGGCATGGTGATGGAAGACCCAGCCCTCACCAGCGCTCTGCCCCTGCCTCACAGCTGACAAGTACTGCCCCCTGCTGATCAAGGAGGGCGGGATGCCCCTTCTGAGGGACATGATCAAGATGGCGACTGCACGGCAAGAGACCAAGGAGATGGCCCGGTGAGAGACCACAGCACACTGCCCCTTTGCGCCCTGATGACGGGACAGGGGCGCCGTGGGTCCTCTGGTGGCTAAGGACCAGGTTCCCAGCAGCCATCTCAGCTTGAGTGTGAAGGTGGACGATGTGCGCGTGTCCCCCGGGCCCCTCTGTCACTTCAGCTGCAGCGTGGCAGGAAGCTGATGGCCGAGCTCTGTCGGGACGTCCTGGGCTCATGTGTCAGCCACTTTTCCTTGTCTTCCTAGCGAGCTCCACCCTCCTCTCAGCATTAGCGAGTCAGGTCAGGTCATTCTTTTTGGCCAAAGACATTTGCAGCCAAACAGGACACAGTATGGCGAGGTCCAGTCCGGAAGTCAGAGGGGGCAGAGTGCGAGAAAGTCAGTCTCCGAGGGGCCAGGGTGTCACTCAGGGTAGGGCACTCGCCCAGCACGCTCGAGGCCCTGGGTTCCATCCTCAGCACCTCGCTCCAGAAAGGTTCAGGTGAAGGTCACCAGCGGGCCAGAGTCAACGTCCTTTTTCTCTGTGGGTTTCATAGCCAGGTCTAAAACTTGGGCTCTGATTCTCCCAGCTACCCGTGTGTGAGAAAGAGTCAGGGATGCCCCGTGTCAGGTCAGCAAGAAGGACCACTGTGAAGGGGTTTAGGCAGGCTCCCGCTGTGGGCTTTAGCCACAGTTCTGAGCATGGCATGGAGAAAAGGAGAACGCGGGGCGGACCTGGAGCCCGGGACACACGGGCTTCGGCATCAGCTGCTCTGCCATTATTTTGTAATTATTCCTTGACAGGCTTGGGGATGGTTTGGGGACAGGCAGTTAGGGATGGTCTCCCTAAGACACCATCAGGAAAAGTTGTTCGACATGGACAGGCCGCAGCCTCGGTTTCCTTTTCCCATGAGCTGGAGGTGGGAATGTTGGTGGTGAACAGGGATGCCAGGAATTTCCGAAGACCCGGGCAAGCCCAGCCCGAACGTCAGCCCTCTCCCTTGTGTCCCCAGCAAGGTGATCGAGCACTGCAGCAACTTTAAAGAGGAGAACATGGACACATCCAGATAGAGGCCGCCACCACGCAGCCTGCCGGGACCGAGGCTGGGCGGAAGCACGCAAGCAGGCCCAGCTGCAGGCCCCCGGAGCCCCACAGGAAGAGGAGACAGAGGGGACTTTGCACAACCGAAGCTTTTCCTTAACGTTAGTGAGATATATATATTATATATATATTATTTTTTTTGGTTAGGAAGTGTGGAGTTTTGTGTGTATGATTTCTGTACAAAAACAAAGGAAAACTCCCCAAGCCCTCGAAGCTCCTCTGCCACCCTCAGCCCAGCTCCAAGCCTCGTTGCCGCCGCGTTCCTCCTGCCCCCGCCCTCCTCCTGCCCCCGCCACCTCGATGCCTCTAACGTGAGTGTCCAGTCCTCTCCCCGTGAACTTGGACTCCGGCCTGGCTCCAGCACCCTAAGCCACCTGCCCCTGTCTGAGATCCCCATCCGGGCTCCCAGGCACGGCTGACGGGGTTTGGGGACTGAACTGACCCCACGGGTCTCCCTGAAGCCTCGGTGCTCCCAGCTGCGGGCCATCAAGGCAGGACATGAGCCCATCGGTTCCAGGTCCCCCCGGGGACCCTGAGAAGTGGGGCTCCGGCCAGCCTGCCTGGGCCACGCTGCTATGGAGGCTGCCTCCGATCCTCCCACCGGCCCCAGGCTGCTGACGGCCCTGGCCCAGGATGGCCAGGACTCAGGCCATGCCACTGCCTTCTGCCAAGCCTGCCTGCGACTGGCCCAGCTCTGAGGTCCGCGCCTCTTGGGGCTCCGTGCCCTCCTCTGCCCACAAGCCCCAGGCGCCGGGCACCCCACCAGCAGAACCCAGCCTGTCTCGCTCACCCCTCCCTCCCGGACGACCCCAGACCTCTCTGAGCCCTGGGTGGGTGGCAGCGGCCCTGGCCCAGCATGGCCCCTCCCTGCCTGCCACCCAGGCCCTGAGCACCTCTCCTGCTGGAGTTCAGAGCTCAGAACTGCCTCTCATGGCCATGGAGTTGGGGGTGGGGAGGCTGCCAGGCACAGATCAGGGGAGAGCAGCTGCCTCTGGCCCTGGCCTCCCTGCTCCTCCCAGGTTGCTGGATGCATTGGTGCCTCTGCTTCCAGGGAGGCCTGGCCGGGCTGGCAGCCCCAGGAGAGGCGGTGGCTGCCCTCTCGCCCTGCAGCCTCGCCCTGGTGGGGCCTGGCCTGGACTCTGACACCCTGTGTGCCCCGGCCCCGTGTGCCCCAGCGTGGCAGCAGGGCCCCTCGCCACCTCCCTTCACCCTGGGCCCTGCTGGCCCTGCCAGAACCGGGCAGAGTTCATGCCACATTGCTTTACCACCCAGGGCCTGGGGAGTGTGTCTGTGCGTGGGGATGTCACAGAAATACATTTTTGTCAAAGTGCACTGGACCAGCCTGTCTTTTTTGTGGAAGGGTTGGAGGGTCAGGAGAGGGACTTGGGTGGGGGCACTTGGTGAGGAGGAGTGCATTCGGTGGCATTGTGTGCCTGGCCCACAGGGCCGGTGGACAAGTGGCAAGGAGCCAGGGTGAAGACAGGGAGGGCACTGGGGCTGTGTCATAAGGTGCCCGGAACCTGGCTTTGCCCAAGATTGTCCCAGTGTATACCTGTAGTCCCAGCATCACTGTTAGCACAGCTCTCCCCTTCGGACTTCACCTTGCAGCCACATTTCCTACAAGCTATAGTGACTATGTGGCTTTTTCAATTTTTTTTCTTCCTAGTACCAGGAATTGAACCCAGGGCCTTCGCACTGGGTTATATCGCTAGCCTGCACTTTGGTTTTTATTTGGAGGCAGAGTCTCCCCAAGTGCCTGAGTTACCCAGGCTGGGCTCACACTTGCAGTCCTCCTGTCTCAGCCTCCTAGAGTGCTGGGATTCCAGGGGTGTACTACCACACCTGGCTACAGTGTGGGGTTCATTATCTGTGCGGGAAAGTTACTGGAGTTTTAAGGAGAAGTTGCAGGACCAGATGTAACATTCCTGGGACCTGAGCATTGGGACCCCAGGCTGCTCTGCCCCGGAAGAGCCCTCTGCCACCCGCTGCACATCCAGAGTTGCCTTGGAGCCCTGGGGGACGGTGCACATCTGGGAGGGGCAGGGACAGTGCCTGCGTGCCAGGTCCTGCCAAGAGGAGTGCACACATCCTGCTTCTTCATGGTCCTGGGACAACTGTCACGGACAAGGCGCCGAGGGCACGAGGTGAAGTGACTCCTTGCCTCAAGGTCCCCTCGGTGCATCAGGGGCTCCCCATCACCCTCCAGCCCTGGTCCCTGCTGTCCCTGGGTCTGGAGCCTCCAGTTCCTGTACCAGGTAACACCTGCTTATTTCCTACACTGAAACTGCTTCCTCTGCCGCCTCCACTGGGCTGCAAGCAGCAAGCAGTGTCAAGGCTTGATAGCAACTTGGTGTAAACAACAGTTTTTTGTTTTGTTTTTTGAGACAGGGTCTCACTATGTAGCCCAGGCTGGCCTCGAACTCGCAGCGATCCTCCTGCCTCAGCCTCCCAAGTGCTAGGCAGTGGTTTGTTTTTTGAGACTAGGTCTCTGTATGTAATTCAGGCTGGCCTCAAAACTCGCAGTGCTCCTCCCGCATCAGCCTTCTAAATGTTGGGGTTACTGACGTGAGGCATCACCTCCGATGGCTTTTATTGGGTTTTTTGCTTTGGTTTTTTTTTTTTTTCCGGCACTGTGGACTAAGCCCAGGTGCTCCAGCATGCGAGGTCAGCATTTTACCACGGAGACAGAAATCCAGTCGCTGTTTAGATTATAAGAAAAGCTTCCCCAGGCTGGCCTTGAGTTTGTGACCCTCCTGCCTCAGCCTCCCGAGTATGTGCAATTAATTTCAGGCCAGTGCCGCACTTCCATTATCTAATCCTCCCCGCCATCTGAGAAGGTGGGTGCCATTATCACCCCGCTCTGTGGTAGAAACCAGCTCAGAGGAGCTCAGTAACTCACTCAGGGAACACTAAGTGGGCAGGTGCAGCGCTGGCACTTCGGATTCCAACCCCGCCTGGGCTGTTCCTAGCCAGTATCTGCGCCACGACCTCCACTCTTCTTCGTCCGTTTGCAGTATCCGGGAACCAACAGGAGGAAGTGAAGGTGCCATTACGGAGCGATGTTCGCCGGCGAGACCCTCACACCTTCTAGAACAGCGAGCGCCAGACCGGGCGAGCGCCCAGGGAGCCGCGCGCATGCTCCCTCCGCGGGGCGGAGCCCGCGGGACGGGGTGGGGCCGCGCGCCCGCTCTCCGGCCTTCAGAAGTTACCTGCCGGGTGGGGCGGGAGTTGGAGGAGTTCAGGGCTGCGCGCGCGCCGACCCCGCCCTCAGCCTCCTCAGGCACCTGTTGGCTTGCGGGCCCACTGGGCCGTGGCTGCCACCCAATAGGAAGCCTCACTGACCCAACCCGGCCCCGCCTGCCTTCCTGATCCGCCAATCCCCGGGCGGCCGCGGCCCTCTCCCTCCGCGGGCCCGCCCCTCCGGGCGCTGCTTCCGGGTGGGGCCCGGGGCCGAGGCGATGGCGCCTTGGGCGCTCCTGAGCCCTGGGGTCCTGGTGCGGACCGGGCACACCGTGCTGACCTGGGGGATCACGCTGGTGCTCTTCCTGCACGATACCGGTGAGCAGGACCACCGATCCCGCGTGGTTCCCCACGCGTTTGGGTCTCGCCGGGTCCCCCGCCTAATCCCGAGAAGCGGGGATTCGCCCCGTCGCCACCAGCCCCGAGGTCCCTCCCCAGCTAGCTTTCCAGGCGCCACCTGCTGATACCCGGTTGACCCTTAATTAACCCCAGCGTCTTCCTGATCGCTGCCCGATGCCCTGGCCATCCCAGACCCATCTGGTGCCCACGAAACGGACTAGAGCCGCTTCTCGCGTGACCTTCCATCCCACCCCATTCTCCAGGAACTGACTCCCAGCTTCCCGTCCACAAGATTAGGAAGATCAACTAGATTCAAGGACTGGCATCCGCCCACACCCTCTAACCTCTAGCTGGCAGCCACCAACTGCCTAGGTCTGGGCTCCCTACTCTCGGACTAGAGAGCGCCCTGTAGGGGGCAGAGCCCCTGCCCTCTTCCCATGGTAGCCCCATTCACCCACTGCCCACTCCACTCTCCCACAGCCCCCTGCCCAGCGCCCCAGCAGCCTCCCTGACTGCCGGCACACAATCCCCTCCCTGGTCTGTCCAGCCTCAGCCTCCTGCGCCTTTCTCTTCAGCCTAGGAACTTGCTTGAATCTCCCTATTTAGAGAAGGACCCCTCAGAGGCCTCCCCTCCTTCCCTCCTGCTTTGTACGTCGAGGACACTGGAGCTGTCCACACTGCCGTCTGGTGCCTTGGACACCTTTCGTTCCTCCGCCCCAAATCCTCAGCCCCTTCCATGTACTCAGACCTCCTGGTGGAGGAGGCGCTGCTCTTGCTCCACGCCAGCACCTGTGCCTGCGGCCCAACCTCCTGGACCTGGGTCTCCTCATAGAGGAGCCAGAAACCCAGGACACCCTCCTCCCCGACCCCTCACTTCTGGTCCCTTTATCCCCTTATCCTTATGTTCACTCCCTCCTGCCCCCATTCCAGCCAGGCCTTGTGCAGTCACCCTCCCTTTCCTCCTGGCCAGACCTCTGTGCCTCCGGGCTTCCCCTTAAATCCGTGTTCTTGCCAGCAGGGCTTTGGGAAACAGATGTTGCCCTGTAACCTTCCATGGTTCCATGTTGCCCTCCAGGGAAAATGTGGATGAACTGTTTGACTGAGCCCAAACTCCTCCATCCGCCAGCATCCTTGGTCACACATGGAACCCCATCTCCACCTCTAGCTGTGCCCCAGTCCCACCCCTCCTCCTCTGCCCAGCCCCCCACCTCACTGTCCTCCTCCGGCCTCTCCAGAGCTGCGGCAGTGGGAGGAGCAGGGGGAGCTGCTGCTGCCCCTCACCTTCCTGCTCCTGGTGCTGGGCTCCCTCCTGCTCTACCTGGCTGTGTCGCTCATGGACCCCGGCTATGTGAACACTCAGCCCCAGCCCCAGGTAACCAGGGGCCCCGAACCACTCCTCCAGCCACCAGGCACCCAAGGGCCCAGATGTGTCGTGAACTTCTGTGGGCATCTTAGAGGATCCTCTTGCCAACCCAGACCCCGTGCTGCAAGGCGGAAATCACCAGGGTCCAGAGAGGGGAAGCACCTGGCCAAGGCCACAGAGCCCTGCTCAGTGCAGGGTGCTCCACCCCACCCACACCTCCACTCCCCGAGCTACGCTGGCCCCCCGAGGAGATGCCCGCCATGCCATCTGCTTCCCACAGGACCCCATCTTATTCCTTGACCCTCACTTTTCAGGAGGAGCCCAAGGAGGAGCAGACAGCTATGGCCCCCCAAGCAGTTGCCCTCCAGCGCTGCAGATACTGCCTGGTGCTGGTGGGTGATATGGGGACCCCTGGGGGGCCACACTGAGACTCCCTGACCTCCTTCTGCTCTGGTGCCCTCCTTACCCTTCCCCTCCATGGGGAGCCCCTGGGCACTGAGCCCCGACTCTGTTCTGCCCCCACAGCGGCCCCTGCGGGCCCGGCACTGTCGTGACTGCCGCCGCTGTGTCCGCCGCTATGACCACCACTGCCCCTGGATGGAGAACTGTGTGGGTGAACGCAACCACCCGCTCTTTGTGGCCTACCTGGCGCTGCAGCTGGCGGTGCTGCTGTGGGGCCTGCACCTGGCATGGTAGGTGCCACCTGGTGTCTAGGGTGTGGGCAGCATGGGCAGTGTGGGCACCAGGGCTACTGGGGTGCCCACTCACCCCCAGCCCAGGTCCCCTTCTCTCCTGCAGGTCTGGCCTCCACTTCTTCCAGCCCTGGGGGCTGTGGCTGCGGTCCAGTGGGCTCCTGTTTGCCACTTTCCTACTGCTGTCCCTCTTCTCCCTGGTGGCCAGCCTGCTCCTGGTCTCACATCTCTATCTGGTGGCTAGCAACACAACCACCTGGGAATTCATCTCCTCACATCGCATCGCCTACCTCCGCCAGCGCCCTGGCAACCCCTTTGACCGCGGCCTGACCCGCAACCTGGCCCACTTCTTCTGCGGGTGGCCCTCCGGGTCCTGGGAGACCCTGTGGGCCGAGGAGGAGGAGGAAGGGGGCAGCAGCCAGACCATTTAGCGTCACCAGAGGCCCCCTGCCATCTCATGCCTGGGAGAGCCAAGAATCCCTGTCTCCCAGAAGCAGCTCCACCTTCCCAAGGAGGAAGGGGAGAAAGAGGACCAAGGGGGTTCTGGGTGGCTGGACCCCCAGGCCACCCAACTCCCAGGCTGGGCCTCCATGTGTGCAGTTTTGCAAATTTAATAATCCACAAAGCCAGTCAAGTATTAAAAAGACAAACCAAGCCACTCCTCCCCGTGGTGCCCTTTCTGGTCCACCTCTTGCTGGGTGGCCAAGGAGGAGCGGGAGGTCAGGAAGGGGGCGCTCGGCCTAGTGACAGAGCAAACCCTACGCAGCAGCCAGACGGCCACCGCCTTGAGTCTCACAGGCTCCTGGATACCCAAGAGGCACACTGCTGGGCAAGGCACACACGGGCACCTTTGGGTCCTAGTAGTCCAGGCCAGGCACCCCAAAGGCCTCAGGGCTGCAGGAAGCACTCGGAAATGAAGTCGAAGTCCTGGAAGGCAGCCTGCTGGTGGGCACTGAGGGCGCCTCGTGGGCCGGGTGGGGTCAGGGCAGGCGGCAGCCCCGTGAACTCGCCCTCGAAGTAGCGTAGGTCTGCAGGGCTGCAGAGGGTGGGCACGAAGGGGGGCTGCACAGCGCGGGCCAGCAGGGCCTGCCAGTCAGTGGTCTGGGGGCCAGGACAGAGGTGGTTGAATCGGTGGGAAGAGCAGCCTCAAGGGTCACTCCAGGCCTCCACCCTGCCAAGCAACAGGGCTGCCAAGTCAGCCACTTACCCTGAAGAATGGCTGGATCTTGATCTCCTCCGCATCCTGCTCGCCAGCGCCCAGGCGCTGCTCTGGGCACTTCTGGAGGAGCTGGGCAGGGAGCAGGTGTGCATTCAGGGTATCCCACTGGCACCCCAAGTGGCTGTGCTGGGGTCCCCAAGGGTAGTGGCTGAACCCGCAAGCTATGAGCAGCTGAGGCCTGGTTCTGGACCCCCGCAGTACCTACCTTCTGAATGAGCTCAAGGGCTTGTGCCGACAGAAAGTGGGGGTACGGGGCGTCTGCATTGACGATGCAGTCAAACACCTCCTCCTCTGTGTCCCCTGGGAACGGGCACTACAGAGAGGGAGGCTCAGCAGGGTATATGGGACACCCCACCCATCCACCACCACGTCCTGGAGGAGGACCCTGCCCTGCGCTCACCTCACCCACCAGCATCTCGTAGAGCAGCACACCCAGCCCCCACCAGTCCACCACCCTCGTGTACGTCTCCTGAGTCAGCACCTCTGGGGCCAGGAACTCTGGGGTGCCACAGAAGGTGCTTGTCCGGTCCCCAAAGCCGATTCCTGCAAACCAACATCCACAGCAATGCCTGCTCAGTGAGATGACCTGTTCACTACAACATCGACACCAGGAAGCCAGGAGTGGTGGCACACGCCTGCAACCCCAGTACACGGGAGGCTGAGACAGAAGGATCACCAAAGCTGCAGGAGAAAGATATGGGACAGGCGGCCCCACCTTCCTTGCACAGCCCGAAGTCTGCAATCTTCAGGAAGCCCTGGGCATCGAGCAGGAGATTGTCCAACTTCAGGTCTCTGAGAGCAAGGGGGCAAAGCAAGGGGCTTTGGAGGCCGAGGCCAGGAGGAGGCAGAGTGGGCCCTGGCCCACCCCATCGCCCCAGCATCTCCAAACATCACCTGTAAATGATCCTCTTCTCGTGTAGGAACTGCAGCCCCAGGACCACACAGGCCAGGTAGAAGCTGGGAGTGGGGTGGGGGAAGAATTCAGGCCCGGGCCAGGTGCCAGAGTCACACATGGGTGAGAGGTGGGGTAAGCGAGCATCTTGCCCAGGCTGGGAGACGGCCCCAGACAAAGAACCCAAGGTCATCTCAAGGTTGCTGCACACTCACAGCTGAGCCTTCCTGGGCTCTCCCACTGTGCACTTCACTCTCCTGACACTGCAGTGGCCCTCACCAGGCCTGGTACCAAAATGAGGACCTGGGGCCTGAGGATTTAGTCCAGTGGTTAGAGTGCTTCCTTAGCAAGACCTTGAATTTGATCCCCAGCACCAAAAAAAAAAGACTTCCAAATGAGGACCCAGGACACCAGGGAAGGGTTGGGCCCCAGGTCAGACAGAGTAGGGCTGAGTGAGAATCAGGTTTTTCTAACTCAAGCGCCTGCAATGGGGGCTGAAAAATAACCAGCTGCCAGTCCCCGCACCAGGCAGTTTTTTTTTCTTTTTTCTTTTTTTAGGGTCTCACTATGCAGTTCGGCTGGTCTTGCACTCACTCTGTAGCTCAGGCTGGCCCCAAACTCACAGCAATCCTCCTGCCTCAGCCTCGGGAGTGCTGGGACTACAGGCATACACTGCCATACCCAGCAGCAGTCTGTAACTGTTACTTGACCTCCCCCCCCCCATGCTGGGAGAATGGAACCAAGACCGTGATAACTCCTCCTACTTCTTACTGATGAGTCCCCAGAGGGAGCAGGAGGAAGGGACCAGGCACAGGCTAGGGCACAGGAGGGCGAGGAACCCACCAGGCCTGGGGCTCAGGGAAGACGTCCTCGTGGATCTGCATCATGAGGTCGCCGCCCTGCACAAACTCAGTCACAAAGCAGACGTGGCTGGAGGTCTGGAAGCAAGCGAGAAGGGACAGCAGGAAGGGGTGCCCCGTGCAGCCCACGGCCTCCAGGATCCGCTTCTCACAGTACAGGCTGTGGGGAGGGAGGGCCAAGGCCTCAGAGGGACAGAAACCTCCACGGGAGCTGGGCATGGTGACACACGCTTGTAATCACAGCACTCAGGAGGCTGAGCCAGGATGACTGCAAATTTGAGGACAGGTCGGCCAATTTAGTGGCTCAGCGAGATCCTGCCTTAAAAATAGCCAGGTGGAGCTGGGAATTTAGTTCAATGGCTAGAGTGTTTGCCTCACAAGCACAAGGCCCTGAGTTTGATCCCCAGCACCAAAAAAAAAAAAAAAAAAGCCAGGCCTGGTGGTGCACAACTGTAATCCCAGTACTTGGGAGGCTGAGGCAGGAGGATTGCTGGGAGTTCAAGGCCAGCCTAGACTACATAGCAACACCCTGTCTCAAAAAAACAAAACAAAACAAAATTTAAAAATAAAGGGCTGGGAATGTAGCCGGTGAGAAGGCCTTGGGTTCAGTTCCCAATATCATGAGAAAAAAAAAAAAAAAAAACCTTCCATGGACCATGCCCTGCCACCCACACAGTACTCCAGCTCACTGGTCCTCACAGTGCCAGGCAGGCAAAGCGATGTTGCCATGAAGCAAAGGCTCACACAGGGCTCACTGAGCCTGCACAACCAAGAACACCCTGGGGTGCTGAGAGGTGATGAAAGGGGCCCTGCCAAGCCGCGCACAATTCCCAGCTGCAGAGCCCAGTGAGAATCCAGGCCTGGCCCCCGACCTTCAGCTGCCCTGATGGCCACAGCCCAGGCCAGCCCCCGAGAGCCCCTGGAGACCCCACACACCTCTCGACCTCGTCTCGGCTCAGCACCTCCCGCTTCTTCAGTGCCTTGATGGCGTAGTATTTCCCTGACCCTTTGAACTGGACCAGGAGGACCTGGTGACCACAGAGAGGGTGGTCTCACTTGGGCAGGACAGGGGCAGCTTCACTTCCCCGCCCACGACATGGGTCCCAGCACCTCGGGTGCCCACCCGCCCCACTGCACCTTCCCGAAGTGTCCCCGGCCCAGCACGGCCAAGCAGCGGAAGTCTTGAAGCCCAGGAGGTTTCCTGCAAGACAGAAAGGGCACAAGAAGCCGGGGAGGACCAGGGTCAGGCCTCCCCACGCGCCTCCCCACCTCCACGGCAGCCATGAGACAGCCCTGCAGGGGTGGGGGGGCAACAGCTGGAGCTCAATAACCGCACTGAGCAAGGAAGGAAGAACCTGCCAGGGGACTGGGAATTTAGCTCAGTGGTTAGGGTGCTTGCCTAGCAAGCACAGGGCCCTGAGTTCGAGCCCCAGTACCCAAAAAAAAAAAAAAAAACAAAAACCTCTCATGGAGCTGGGGTGCACACCCCAGGGTGGGGCAGAGGGAGCACAGACAGCCCAAAGCAAGGGGGGTACCTGGCAGGAGAGGTCGGTGGGGCAGGCACAAGTCTGGTCCTCAGCTCCATGTGGGGGCGTTTGGTGCGCTGTAGAGGACACGGGGGCTCAGGGTGGGGCTGGCTGCCGCCTCTCACCCTCCTGGCCTGCCGCCCCAGCCCAGGAGTGCCCACCCTCACCGGCATCTCCTCTGGGGTCGGCTCCTGGGGCAGGAAGAGGCGCGGGGGCTTGGGCGGGGGCTGCGTCTCTTCTCCCAAGGGGGTCTTCTTGGGCAGATTACTGTGGGGTGGAAGCAGACGCATGGCCAAGCCCAGGAGGACAGAACAGTTGTGGGTTGACATACGGCCACAAAGAGTGACTGAGGGGTGGAGAGATGGGGCAGAGAAGCA
The DNA here is from genome assembly GCA_004026905.1 of Hystrix cristata. Taxonomy (NCBI): domain Eukaryota; kingdom Metazoa; phylum Chordata; class Mammalia; order Rodentia; family Hystricidae; genus Hystrix; species Hystrix cristata. The sequence continues at coordinate 10,636 of PVJO010008929.1, read as the reverse complement.
TGCGTCTGGAGCAAGGTGGCACCTCACCTCGGGGACAGGGACTCGGAGGCCCCACGGGGTGTAGTCAAGGTCTGAGGGCACCCTTTGGAGGGGCTGATGGTGCTTGGCGAGCTGCAGGGGGGCAGCAGGCTCATGACCAAGCGCCCCCAGGCCGCCATGCTGAGGTTCATCTGTGAAGCCCTCAGGAAATCCTGGCCTGGGATAGAGCAGGGGTCAGTCCCAGGTTCCCGAATGGCCAGGGAGCCCTATACCCTCCGCATGCAATCCCCTCCTCTCCACACCTCGGTGTTTAGAGAAAATGCGCTTCTGCCTCTGCAGCCGGGGCCGCCGCTCAAGGACGGGGTCACAGAAGGTCACCTGCAGGAGCCAGGGCAGAGCTGATGGCCGGTCCCTTGCCACTCCGTCTGCCACAGCACGCCCCAGGCCAGCCCCCAGTATCAACCCACAGATGCAAGAGCCAGAAGGACCCAGAGAGGTGGATTCCATGTCCTCAGTGGTACCAGTGGAGAAACTGAGGCTTAGGGAAGAGAGGCACTTGTCCAGAGTCACATACGAGGAAGGGCAGACTCAGGACGGGGACACTGGCCTCCAGACTTGTGCCCCGGAGAGACTTCCTCTCTCTGGTCAGTCTCAAAGGGCTTTCAAGACCTGCACCCAGGGGCCATCAGGTCAGAGGGCAGAGAGCAGGGGGCAGGGGCCAGGTAGCACCTGGGCAAAGAGCCGGCCCTGTGGCACCAGGTTGAGGGAAAGCTGGTGACAGGCGTTGTCCAGGAAGTCCTCGAGCCTCAGGAAGGCCACGCCACACAGCTGCCGCCAGTCACGCCAGCGCACTCCGATCTCTAGCTCCCGTGCCTGCAGCAGGGAGGCGAGGCTGCGGGCTGTAGGCCAGGGAGCACCCCGAGCTGGGGGGGCCTAGTGCCCTGTGGCCCCCACTACCCAGGCCCCACAACAGCCAGCCTTACTCGCTCTAGGGGAATGACAAAGGTCTGGTCCCAGCACCGATCAGCCACCTGCCCCCAGCCTGTCTGGCCCACAGCTCGGTTGTCCACCTTCAGCACAGCCAGCACCTCACCTGCAGGGCCAGAGGCGGGGCTCAGGGCGGGCACAGAGCAGAGGTCCCTGCCACCCGCCGTGGCTGCCCCCTACTACTCACTAGCCAGCTCAGCTCCACCACGCTGCTGCCTGGCCCTGGCCCGAAGCCAGCCCTCGGCGGGGCTGCCAGCCAGCGCGGCCACCGGAGAGCGTCCAGGCACAGCCGCCAGTGGCTGCTCACAGCCCAGAAGGTGAACCTGTAGAGTCCCTGGGGTGGGGGTTGGGGCTTGTCAGATGTCACCAGTGTACTCTGGGATCCCAGCAATGTCACCCTCTCCATGAGGTGACTGACCCAGACCTGATGTACGTGAGACTTTAGTAGCCACCTGCCATACTCAGGGTGCCCCCCTAGGCAGATGTGTAAGACGCAGGCCTCCTGTAATCCCAGCACCTGGGAGGCTGAGGCAGAAGGATCGCTGCAAGTTCAAGACCAGCCTGAACTACACAGAGAGCCACTGTCTCAAATAACAAACCAAAGGCTCAGGTCTCAGTCAGGCTGTGTGGAGTGTGGGGGTAGCCAGACAAGATGCCGCCTAACGCTTGAGTGGATCTCAAGCCCACTGTGGCAGGGATCAAAGCTTGGAGCAGCAAGCAGGAAGCCTGGCTTTCTGCTTTGCCCCACTTGTTCCCTGGGCCTCAGTTTCCCCATCTGAACAGTGGAGGTAAGCCCCAGTTGTGCCCCACCTTACCCAGTGGTTATAAAACCTGTTTCACCAATCAAGTGGGATTATTTTTAGGGTCACTAAGAGTTTTGTTTCAAAGGGCAGAGGAAGCAGTGGGGGTCTAGGATCTCTTGAGGACAAAAATTAGGCCCAGGAACACAATTTATAGAAGGCAGGGCCTGGGATTAACACGGAATCTGCCCCTCTGGCCTCCTGGGGCTCAGGGGCACACATTCAATTTTTTTTTTTTTGGTACTGGGGATCATACTCAGGGCCTTGCACTTGCTAGGCAAGTGCTCTTCCACTGAGCTAAATCCCCAATCCCCCTCAAATTATTTGTTGATGGCTAGTCAGTTGCTACAAAGAAATAGATCCCAGATCAGGGCAGGAAAGAACTTTCTAAATCTGGTGTAATGGTGCACGCCTTAAATCCCAGCACTTAGGGAAGCTGAGGCAAGATCACAAGTTTGAGACCAGCCTGGGCAACTCAGAAACTTAGCAAGACCCTGTCTCAAAATAAAAAATAAAAGGGGCTGGGGATATAGCTCAGCTGTAGAGTACCCCGGGGTTTATCTCCAGTAACAAAAAACAAAAAAATTGGACAAACTGCCCAGGCCTGAGTCCCAAGGCACCCAGGGCAGTGAGCTCCCTAATGCTGGTACTTTTAAGTATTAGGGTCACTCATTTAAATAACAGCCACACTGTCCCAGGGCTGACACACAAAGCACTGTGTTTAGCACTACATGTACAAGTCTCCGAATTTTTTCTTTCTTGGGAGGTGCTTCAGGGTCCCTCCTAGAGATAAGACTAGCTACCTCTAGCCTCCTGGCTACCTGTCAGAGCAGTGGGCTTCACAAGTGTCCCCGAAGGCTGTGGGTTCCCAAGCGTAGCCACGCGCAGCTCCTGGGCCACCCTGCTGCGCAGAGGGTGGGTGGGAGGCAGACCCTCCACCAGCCGCTCCAAGGCCAGACGCAGCAGGTCCAGCTTCTGTGAGGATTCCTGGAGCTGGGCCTGGGCCTACAGAGGTGAGAGGCAGGGACAGGCCATGGGGCATGGGGTCCAGGGCCACCTGGAGACGCCCCCAGGTCCTGACAGCACACACATCCTGTTTCCTTGCTGCCACCTCCACAGCCTGCCCTGAAGTGTCTTGCATCATTGTGGGGAGCAGATGGAACCCAGTAGCAAGGGCAAGAGACACAGCTGACCTCAGCCAGGGCCTTGCGGTCCTGCATCCTCCGGCCACCAAGCAGCTTCACCACGTTCTTGGCACCCTCGGCCACAGCAGCCTCGATATGTAGCCGGTGCCGCAGCTCCTCAGCCAGCAGCTCAGGGCCTGGGGTCAGGGGACACTCGGGCCTCAGGCCTAAACTGGCCCAGTCCTGCCCACCCATGTTACAAAGCTGTGAGGCCTCACCTGGCTCGGGAGACCCGTTGGCTTCCAGGCTGCTGATCTTCATGCGCAGCAGGGCCACCTTCAGCTGGGAATCACGAAGCATCTGCTGGGCAGCGGCCAGGAGCTTCCTCTCCTACAGGGACGCAGCAAGAGTCCTCTCAGACCCGGGCAGGGACGGTGCCTCCCCATTGGACCAAGGGCCACGGCGAAGCCTCTCTGTCAGACAAACACTGAGGTGCAGGCTTCCCCATCACACTCAGATCTGGGACTGAGATGAGGCTGGGTGTCCACCAGGCCAGCACTGGGCGCTGTCTGCCAGGCTCCGGATGACAGCCAGGCCTTCCTCATTCCTGGGATTTGGGGCTGTACTTCTGCCATCAGACTAGGGGCTGGGGGCTGGGGCTGTACCTCCCCTAACTTTTTTTTTTGAGACAGGGTCTCACTCTGTAGCCCAGGCTGGCCTCGACACACAGTGATCCTCCTGCCTCAGCCTCCTGAGAGCTGAGATTATGGGCATGCAGCAGCCACCATACCCTGCTTCCCCTAACATGAGAGCCCAATCTCTCCCATCAGAGTGAAGGCTGGGGCCATGCCTCCCCACTGGGACCCCAAGGAGTCCGGGCTTACCTTGGGTGTGCCGCTGGCACATGTGTGGGTCATGTTCTCAGCCCCCTGCTTTACCTTCAGCTCCACCTGCAGCTGCCTCCGTAGGGCCTCCAGGTGCCGAGCCCTCGACTGCTCTGCCCACTCCGCCTGAGGCCGGGGTCCTGAGGCCACAGGCTCTATGTGCAGGGGGCATGGGGCACAGGGAGTGTGATCACCAGGGACAAGACCCCTCCCTCTCCTCCGGGGCACATGGGTGAAGGGCGTGGGAGGAGGCTTGGAACGGCGAGGTAGCCTGCAAGGCCGAGGCCAGAATGGGGGGCAGGAGCCTGGGCCCGTAGCATGTCAGACCCCCTCTGCTCACCAGCCGGGCTGGGCAGCAGGACGCGGGCATGCAGCTCCCGCAGCTCCACGTGCAGCTCCTCCAGGCGGCGATTGGAGGATCGCAGCAGCTGCTGCACGTGGCCCAGGTGGCGGCGGTCTGTGGCCACACGCCGCAGGTTCTCCATGCCCTCCTTGATTTTCAGCTCCTTCTGGATGGCTCGGCGGATCATCTCCTTCTCATCCTCCAAGGGCCACTGGCTGGGCCCAGGCTGCAGGAGGACAAAGAGTCACCCCAGACCGGGCACAGGGGGTGAGATTCAAGAGAGAAGCGCACAGCTTGGGAAGCTCTCTGCCCTCGGAGCTCAGAGTTGGGTGTGGTGGCGCACACCTGTCATCCCAGCACTGGGGAGGCTGAGGCAAGAGGATCGCCAGGAGTTCAGACCCAGCTTGGGCTACATAGTGAGTTCAAGGCCAGTTTGAACTGCATGTGAGACCTTATCTCAAAAAACCAAAACCAAAAAAGAGGGAGGGGAAATTGCTGGGGCTCCTGTGGGACTAATCAGGTCCTGGGTTGCAGTCTACTGGCTGTGTGTACCTTGTTTGTCACTCCTTAGGGCAATCCCTCCAAGTAGGAGAAGGGTTTTGTTTTGCTTTGCTTTTGGGGCCGGAGATGGAATCAGGGCCTCTGCATGCCAAGCCAGCACCCTATCCCTGTGCTCTTCCCCAGCCCTAGAAGCTGTTATTATTCCCACGTTACATGGGAGAAATGTGCACAGGGAGGTTGCACAAGTGGCCCAAGGTGGTGACACAGAGAAGACACCGTACCTCGGACACCAGCCTCTCCCTGCCAGCCATGCTGCGTTCTCTGGGAGTCTGGGAACCAAAGTAGAATCTTGAAAGCCAGAAAAAGCTCAGTGCTGCCGAGTAAGGATGCAGACAGGGTCACATGGAGGAGGCAACCAGTGGCCCAAGGCCAAGGTTCGTTCCTCTGACCTCCAAACCCCACAGGTGGGGAAGCAGGGACAGCCAGGGAGGGAACTGGGGAGGTCACAGTCCCAGCCTCAAGTCAGCTCTGGGAGGAAGTAGCAGGCTCTCTCCCTACGCCCCAGGTCAGAGCCAGGAAGCAATTCCCTTCTCTGGAGAGGACTCTGCAAACCACGGCACCCAGGACGCCCCTGCCCAGGGACTCAGGCAGCCACCCCATCTTACCTTTTGGTCTTCCATCTCCTGAGCCCAGGAGGAGAGTGGCTGCCCAGCCACAGGACCCCCCCACCCCAGATTCTGCTGGCCCGGCAGTCTGAGGGCAAGGGCGAGGCGCAGGAAATCCTCTGACTGCCCCAGGCAAGAGGGCCAGAGCCAAAGGCCTGAGCAAACAAAGATCTCAGAAGCTAGGGCCCGGGCTGCAGGGGTCCTGAGTCACCCAGCTGATGGCTGCTGCAGGGCGGAGGCTGCAGGAAATCGGAAAATGTGTGCGAGCAGGGCTGGAACCGGCAGAGGGACTTCTTGGAGGAACTGGGCAGGAGGGGGCACACTTGGCCCAGAGGGCTGCCTAAACCACGATGGGTGGGGACTCTCACGGGCCTCGTCTACTACACCCCCTGTCTGCTCTGGGCTGCGATCCTGACTACACACCCCTCGTCAGTCTCACACACACACACACACACACAGCCAGCACACCTATGGCCAGCTCCTGGCAGGAACCCTGAGTCCCTCCACATTTTGGAACTCTCTGTGTACCCCGAATTCCCACCTGGACGCTGGGCTGAGCGCTTCCTCGCGTGCACCTCACCCTCGCACCCCGCGTGCCTGGGAAGGACCCCGGCAAGCACACAGACTGTCCCCTCTCCACAGTGCACACCCCCTTCGCCTCCGGGCAGCTCCCCAAACGCCCGCAGAGCACCCCAACATTGCTTTCCGGCTAATTCCCATCTGCCTTAGCGTCCCACCTGGAGGAACCGATTTGGGGGCACTTGGGGCCCAGCCCGGTGGCGCACACCGCGGTTCCAGACCTGCTGCTGGGCTGGCCTGACCAGAGGTTCTGGGTCACCCAGGTCTGCCCCGCGAAGGCGTCGCGGCCAGGGACACCGGAGGGCCCCGCGCCCGGCCCCGCCGCTCACCTGCCGCCGCGCCCCCTCCTCCATGGCGCCGCTCGGTTCCGGAAGCCCCAGCCGCTCCGCCAGGACTTTCAAACTTGAAACTTCCCGGGAAGCGGCGCGGAGGCCTGGAATCGGGCGCCCCCTCCCGAGGCCCGCGGGGATCCCCGGACCAGCGCCGCCTCCCGGCCGCGCGCGCGACGGCAGCGTCTCGGACCCCGTTCCCGGAGCCGCCCGCGCCGCCCGCGCCGCCCGCGCCCGAAATTGCGCGCGTTCCTGCGTCCCGCGCCCGGTTGTCCCGCAGCGACACAGACGCGCCCGGGGGTGAAAGCGGCGAGGGGCGCTTTTAGGGCCAGCGTCCCTCTAGCTTTGTCCCGCTGCGCGCTCGGGGGTGGCCCGAGCGGGGACAGCGCCGCCTGTGTGGTGGCCGCTCTCGCTCTCTGCTGGTGTCCTCGCGGCCCCGGCACAGCCTGGCACGCGCCCTTAACGCGCTGGGCTTCCTCCACCAAGTTCCCACTTGGTCTGGAAGAGACTTGGCCTTGTAGCGGACTCCTCACCCAAATTTGCCGAATTGTGACAAATTACAAACGAGTCCAATTTCGCTCGGGCATCACCTAACCCGACTGAGCTTGCTGGTTCTAAAAAGTCCATCTGGCTATAAAGAAACTTGGGCATTTGTAGGAAGAGGGGTGCACCTTGAGACCATAATATTAAGTGAAATGAGACACACAAGTGTAAGTATCTCATGGTTTCTCTTAGATGAGAAATTCAAAGGATAAAAAGCAAAATAAAAGATGATAGGAAACGAGATATTTTGCAAATGGGAAGGGGACCAAGAGACGGAGGGATGAGGGAAGGGGACATAAAAAGAATTAAGATGTGTTATGTACAGGTGCCAACTTCCCCCAAGGAATGTGATCATTGCGTACCAAGAAAAAAAAAAGTCCATCTGCTAGGAGAAAAACATTGGCCCTTTGCAAATAGCCGCTATTTTAGGACCTGAGTAACCAGCCCGCCTGTGGTCCCCTGGCCTGTGTGGGAGGCTCTGGTCCTTGCTGCCTCGCCCATGGCCAGCTGCAAGCCACTTCCTCACCTGCACTGTGTGCCTGACTTTCCCGGATGCAGCATCCTCCAAGGGGCCAGGCAGGAGGAAAGGTCAAATATTGACCCGACTAGGAAAGGACACCACTCACACTTGGACAAGCGCCTAACACACAGTAGGCTCTTTAAAATGGGATTGCAAGAAAAAAAGGGGGGGATTGCCCAGCTGTCCTAACCTGAATGTTATTACCATCACCACCACCACCACCACCACCACTACCACCCCGTCCTTTAGAAGTAAAAAGACCTCAGCTTCTAACTGCAGTGCATCAAAACACAGGAGTCAAACTAGCAAGCTTCCCCTTTCAGAATTCCCCAGTTGGAGGTAGTGTGGTGGCACACACCTGTAAGCTGACACTCTGGGAGGCTGAGGTAGGATCACAAGTTCAAGTCCAGTCTAGGCAATTTAGGGAGACCCTGTAAAAAAATTTTAAGCCGGGTGAGGTGGTGCTTGTAATCCCAGCACTTGGGAGGCTGAGGCAGGAGGATTGCAGGGAGTTCAAGGCCAGGCTGAACTACATAGTGAGTTCGAGGCCAGCCTGAATTACAGAGCAAGAACTTGTCTCAAAAAACCAAAAAAGGGAGATTTAGCTCAGTGGTTAGAATGCTTGCCTTACAAGCACAAGGCCCCTGAGTTTGATCCCCAGCACCAAAAAAAAAAAAAAAAAAAAAAGTAATCAAACTGGTTCAACCCTCTACTTGAAAGTCCAGTATTCTTTTCTATACGAAACTATAGTCCTTTCCCTCAAACCCATTCAAAGTTCCTTGGAAGTCTTCATACCACAGCCTCACACACTAAAAGGAGCAGTCTCTGCTGGGGTGGGGCAGGAATTCTTGAAAATGAGTAACTATTCAATCTTCCCTCGAGGAAATTACCAGCAGGGCAAGGTGTTGCATGCCTGTACTCTAGCAGGCTGAGGCAGGAGGAACCCAAGTTTCAGCCCACCCTGGAGCAATTTAGTGAAATCTTGTCCCAAGATTTAAAAAAAAAAGAGATGGGGATGGAGCTCAGTTCCCAGGCCCTGGGTTCAATCCCCCATACTGAGGGGTGGGGAAAGGCAAAAACAAAAACCTCCGGGCTGGAGATGTGGCTGAAGGTAGAAGGCTTGTCTAGCATGTGTGAGGCTCCCCTGGGTTTGATATACAGCACTGGGGAAAAACAACGCTTGTGTTTAGGCAATTCTGGTCTGGAAGACTTACTCTTTGGGAGGTGCTGAGGACTGAACTCAGTCTTGTGCTTGCTGGCACACGCTCTACCACTTGAGCTAACTCCCCAACCCCGGAAGACTTACTCTTTGTAACGAACTATATTTTTGTGATACTAATAAAAGGTTCATAGCATTAACTTTGGTTCACTTGAGACAGTCTCACTGTGCAGTTCAGACAGGCCTTGAACTCACAGTGATCTTCTTGCTTTAGCCTCTGAGTGCTGGGATTGCAGGAAGGTGCCACCCTGTCTGGTTTGGAGTGGTCTTTTTTATATTATTGGGCAAATAAGTAATCTCAACTCTGGGGATGGTCTGGAACAACATTCTGTAAGAATCTGAATTCCTCCATCCTGGTTCAGTTTTTTTTGGCAGGGAGGATGCTGGGGACTGAACTCAGGGCCTTGTGCTTGCTAGGCAAGCACTCCAACACTGAGCTAAATCCGTGATCCGGTTCAGTTACTAATTGGCCTCTGAAGAGCCAAGTAGAGAGTGGCTTTGGGAAAGGAAGTGAGCTCAATGGCAGGCTGGTCCTTGTCCCTTCTAACAGCTCTGTCCACTTACTTTACACCTTACGACCCGCCCCCAAATTATAGCTGGCTGCAGGGGCTCAAGCTTTGGTTCCAGCTACCTAGGAGACTGAGGCAGGAGTCCTGCTTAGGCCAGGAGTTCAAGGCCAGCCCTGATAACTATGAAATTCCCATCAAAACAAGAATGTAAAGTATGACCAAGATCTCTAAGTACCAGGATCTCACACATAAAACTAGTTGTGTGGCAAACTGTAACTCTGTGGAATATTAGTGTTAATCCCAAGAACTACTCAATTTTTCTGGAAAAAGTAAACTTTTAGAGATCTTGCTACATATTCCAGGCTGGCCTCAAAGTTGCAGCAACCCTCCTGCCTCAGCCTTTTGAGTACTGGGATCACAGGCACGCATCACCAGAAGTTCCTAACACTGAGACATTAACTTGCGAAGCTGAGGCAGGAGGTATGAATGAGCCCATTCAACTATATTTTCAGAAGGAAAAAACCTTGCGCCAAGCAGTTCATTTTTATGTAGATGAACTTATGCTAGAACCTGTAGCGACTGTTTCCCCCTTTCCCAGTCACTTAAGACCATCAAATTCAAAAGCAAGTAACAATTCTCTAACAAAACAAGGAGATGACCCGTCCAAAAAATCTTTATGTTCCTTTATTGGAGCAAGATTCCTGACCAGTATACAGTGATGTAGTCACTAAACAGACCTGTGCAGAAATTACACACTATCCATCTAGACAGGTTAGGGTTACACTTCACCTACTGATGGAATAGTTCCGTTTATAAAGTTTTATACATCACAAAGCTTTGAATTTGACTAGGCTGTCCATTAATTCACCTCTGAAAAAGTGGCATTTAATTTCAGCTCTATCTTACAGCAGTAAAAAGCTTAAGCATCAGGAAGCCTCACAAAACGTTATTCTGTGCAATGGCTTTGAGCAGACTGGCTCACCCAGATTCACACAGTGCCGCCTGAATCTTCTCCTAGGAGACAGAAGTGCTCCTCGCCCTCCGAGCACCCTCCCTAGCTGTGTACCATGGCACCCACACCAGCAGCTGTCCACGAACAGCGCGACACCAGAGCACCAGGTCTGCGCGAGGGTGACAGTGGTGCAAGACATCTAGGCAGAGGCCCACTCTAAAATCTGCCAATCGGAGGTAAGAAAGGTACGACTGAACGCCGAACTCAGTTCCGAGTCTGGTATCCCAAGTGATGTACCTTCAGAAACCACTGGCAAACTACCTGTTTCCCAGCTACGGAGACATGAGACACAGCTTCAGCTCCCTTCACTCCATCCACACAGCCCTGAGGTTGTCCTGCAAAGTGCGTATCAAGTTGGGTGACAAAGTCTGACAACAGCCTTGTAACAAGTCAAAGGCCCTGTCAGTACATCCATTCTGAGAGAAAACATCAAGCCCTTCGTGTACACATGTAGTTTTATTGTAACAAAGCAACTTGTACACTTTGAACGTTTAAAACTGCGCATCACCTTTTCCTTTCCAGTGAAAACAAAAAAGAATTTAAAAATAAACCAACAAAATTACAATAGAGAATGTCAATTCCAAATAAGACCCTACAGGTTCTGCTGATTCTCCCATCGAGTGGCAGGGCTCAAGTCATCAT